>CAJDSM010034933.1:67-19619 GCA_903981925.1 Ostrea lurida | reverse complement strand
ATTCGTCCCATGAGTAGTCCATATCTAAGATATGTTGAGTCTAAGTAGAATGGATAATGCTCTTGAGCCCAGAAACAATATTGCTACTTCGATGTCAAGTGTGCTTGACCTTTGACCTTTTGACACCAAATTCAACAGGGAACATCTTCATCCCATGGGTAGACCATATGCATGATATGGTGACCCTAGGTGGAAGGGCTAACACTTTAAAGCCTGGAAACCATTCTGTCTACAGACGGATGGACGGACAACCTGATTGCAGTACCCCCACCCCCACCGCAACTTGTTGCAGGGGGTATAATTATGATAAAAGAGGCTCTCTGCTCATTCCAAAGGCGCAAGAGACCTGAAATGTACTTTTTGTGACCCCACTGTCCACAAGATGCTTCATGCTAAATTTGAAAAGAATTGAATTGGCAGTTATCAAGAAGATTGATTGATTATCTATTGTTTTACGTCACACCGAGAATATTTCACTCATTTGGAGACGTCATCAATGCCGGTGAAGGGCTGCAAAATTTAGGCGTAAGGGGATGCTGAGGACCTATTCTAACCCGGATCCCAACGGGTAGGGACGTAAAACAAGAAGAAGTTAAAAATGTTCAATTGTNCGTAAAACAAGAAGAAGTAAAAAATGTTCAATTGTTAACACATTTCATCATTGACCATTTTGGCCCCACCCTAATACTAAAGTCCCTACTACCCCTAGGATCATGAAATTTACAATTTTCATAAAAGGTTCCCTACTTATTCAAAATTTTCTTTCAGTTTCATATTAATATCAATAGAATTAAAGAGGATGCTTTTCAAATGTTTTACAAATAAACACTATTTACAAAGTTTGGCCCCGCCCTGGGGTCAGAACCCCTAACCTGTGGATCACCAAATTTACAATTTTGGTAAAAGCCTTCTTGCTCTACATCACTATGCATTTAGTTTTTCTTAGACATGTGCGGTTGTAGAGAAGATTTTTGAAAATTGGTCACTTTTTGCCCCGCCCCAAAGGTCCAATAGACCCGAAATTTACAATTTTTGTGCCCCTTGTCCTAAAGATGCTTCATATCAGATTTGAAAAGAATTGGACCGACAGTTATCAAGAAGAAGTTAATTTTTTTCAATTGTTAACGCACGACGGACGACGACGGACGAAGACCAATTGCAATAGTTTACTCAGGTGACCTAAAATTGACATTGAACTCAACAGTTAGTTTATGGTTTTCAGACGCCATAAAATTTCAGAATGCTACATCTACATAATGTACATACCTTTTTGCGAGTTTAAACATAGATATAGAAATTGTAACTAGATAAATTTTGCAATGCATTTAAGAAACGTGAAAAAGAATTTTAAAAATATCGTCATATGTTGCTCGACGGATCATATTCAATATATACTACACACACAATTCTAAGAAATCTACTAGGAAGTTCAGAATTTTAAGAAATCATAACGTCAGAAGAAACACAATACTTGCACTTATATTCATACAATTTAAATCTATAAGACAAAACGCGACTTTTAAAGTATAAGGAATTAAAATGATTGTCATCTCATATAAAATCAATAACAAGAGGCCCATGGACCACATCGTTCACCTGAGTGACCTTGGCTCTGGCTCAGCAGTGGTGATTTAAAAAATAATTTTAATCAATCTTTACTCCTGTTGAAATTTCACCCGATATTGTTGCCAAAAGGATCATAACATAACTTAAAATTAATTCATATAACACAGGTATGCCTGTATTATGACCAACACCACCTTGCTGTTCTGGTAAAGCCAAAGGTCACAAGTATCATGTTATAAATGAAAAAATCTTGCCATAAGAAATCTATNCAAATGTATCATGTTATAAATGAAAAATCTTGCCATAAGAAATCTATATACATATAATGAAAACTATATCTTAAATAGTTCAAGAATATCGACTATGTCACATTATTTTTGCAATGTCGTGATTATTTCCATTTTGATGGGGTCATGGTCCTTTATTTGTGCAAACTTGGATTCCCTTCACCCAATGGTGATTTGTATCAAGTTTCCTTAAAATGACCCAGCGGTTCTGGAAAAGAACATTTTATGTAAAACTTTGATCCCCTATTGTGGCCTCACCATACCCCGGGGGTCATGATTTGAACAAACTTGAATCTCCACTATATCAGGAAGATTACACACACGCCTTAAAGTATACCTCATCTTCACACACATGCCTTAAAATATACGTCATCACACATACTATATCAGGAAGCTTTCACATAAATTTCAGCTTTTCTGGCCCAGTGGGTCTTGAGAAGATTGTCCCTATATATTCACATGTAAAAGTGAGATCTCTTAATGTGGCCGAATCGTATTCCCAGGGTTCATGATTTGANTCTTAATGTGACCGAATCGTATTCCCAGGGTTCATGATTTGAACAATTTAAATCTCCTCTATATCATGAAGCTTCCATATAAAGTTCAGCTTTTCTGGCCCAGTGGTTCTCGTGAATATTTTAGAAATTTGATCTCCTATTGTGACCTCACCATGCCCCCGGGGTTCATTATTTGAAGAAGTTTTAAGCTCCACTATATTAGGAAGCTTTCATATAAAGTTCAGCTTTTCTGGCCCAGTGGTTCTCGAGAATATTTTAAAAATTTGATCCCCTATTGTGACCTCACCATGCCCCCGGGGTTCATTATTTGAAGAAGTTTTAAGCTCCACTATATTAGGAAGGATAATTAGTAAGCTTTCAATAAAAGTTCAAGCTTTTCTGCCCAGTGGTTCTTGAGAAGATTTTAAAGATTTTCCCTATATATTCACATGTGTAAAATTTTTGATATCCCTATGCGGCCCACCATACACCCCTGGGTGTCATGATTTAAGCCAAAACTGGAATCTTCCCACTATATCTTGGAACTGTTCACACATAGCATTTCAGACCTTTTCTGGACAGTGGTTCTTGAGAAGGATTTTTTAAATGATACCACCCTATTTTTGCATTTTCATGACTATCCCTCCCTTTTGGTGGGGACCCTGGTCTTCATGTAATACAACTTGATCCCATGTACCGAAGAATGATGTCACAACAATTTGGTTTGAAATGTGGCATGTGGTTCTGGCGGAAAAAGTTGGAATGTGAAACATTTACAGACAGACGGATAGACATTATAGACGGACGACTGGACGATGAGGCGATCAAAAAGCAACCAGGAACCTTCAGTTTCAGGGTTGAGAAGATAATTACATACTTTTCAAGACTATCAAACGTGAGAGGATATACAAAACAAGAGGTCCATTGCGCCACATCACTCACCTTAGCACGCTCACTTAAGAAGCAGCAACTAGTTTTGAGATTTAGAATGTGCACTGTTGGACTAATTTAACCTCTGTCGTCCTCCAATACCCATAAATGACGATTTTTGGTCAATGAACTTGGATCAACAAACAGGGAATAAAAGAAAATATTAGGTTTTAGAGGGTTGAGGATTTCAATAGTTTACCAAGATACCAAACCTTTTAAAATGGGGCGGCATCATTCATTGGGACCCCAAGGGCCCTCCACATTATGTGTCATATGAACAAAAACTTGTCTCAACACAAAGAATAAGAAAATTACATTGTATAAGATTTTAAAAAGCAGTTTCCCTACATATACGTATGGTAAAACTTTTAATCCCCTATTGTGGCCCCAACCCTAATCCCCGGGAGGAGGCATTTATCTCAAACAAATTCAAATATACTTCCATATCAGGAAAAGCTTTCAGGTAAACATTCCAATCTTCTGATTCATTGAAGAAGATTTTTAAAATGAATTTCCCTATATATTGCATGTAAAATATTGATCCCTTATTGTTTGGCCCCACATTACCCCTGGGTCATGAATTGAACAAACTTTGAATCTCCACTATATCAGAAGCTTTCATATAAATTTCAAGCTTTTGCCAGTTGGTTCTTTATAAAGATTTTTCCCGTAATATCATATGCAAAACTTTGAACCCCTATATTGGGGCCTCATCGTACCCCCGGGGTTCATTTGATTTGAACATACAGTGTACTTTGAGTCTCCACTATACAGGACGCTTTTTATATTGAAATTTCAGCTTTTTCTGGGCCCAGTGGTTCACTGCAGAAAAGACTTTTAAAGATGTATTACCTATATTATTATATCGTAAAATCTTTGATCCCCTATTGGGCTCATCGTACCCCCGGGTATCTTGATTTTGGAACAAACTGGAATTCTCCACATTATCAGGAAGCTTTCTATCATCAATTTCAGCTTTTCTGGCCCAGTTGGTTTCTTTGAGAGGTTTTTAAAGATTTTCACCTACTTAATCATTATGTAAAACTTGATCCCTATTGTGGCCTACATCGTTACCCTCTGGGGTCATGTTTGAACCAAACTTGGAATGTCCACTATATCAGATCAATTTCAGTTTTTCTGGATCAGTGGTTCTTGAGAAGAAGACTTAAATGACACTACCTTATTTTTGCGCATTTTTCGTAATTATCTCCCCTTTGATAGAGGCCTGGTCTCTCAATTGAACAAACTTGAATCCCCTTCACCAGGATGATTTGTACAGAGTTTGGTTGAATTTAGCAAGAGGTTCTTGAGAAGAAGTCGAAAATGTGAAAAGTTAACAGACAGACGGACGGACGACGGACAAAAGGTGATCAGAATAGCTTACTTGAACCTTCGGTTCAGGTGAGCTAAAAATGTATACAATGTCCTTTAACTTAAAAATTGTTATGAAAATTTCTGGATTTCATATCAAACCGTATCTGTTTCCAGTCTAAAAGAAAATGTAATGGTACATGATATAATTTGTTATATTTAAACATTACATAGAAAATGTGTCACCCATTTGTAAACAAAATGACTTCAAGTCAGTGTTCATGAAGGATTTAAGAAAGTGTATACTTTGACAATTTGTATCTGAAGCAAGATTTTAGTTTAGTTATTACCATTTACTTTAAATGGATTTATGCAAGGTTGTCCTTTAGGAGTAAAATTATTTCTACAGAAGTAGTCATTTATCGACAAGAAAATGTGAAAGCATGGTAAGTGTTGAGAAAGACATTATTCCAACCAGAAGACGTTGATTCTGTAAGGATGGTATGAGAGATCAGGCGTATGAATTTTCCATGAAGACGTCGTTGTCTGTGATACAGTGAGTGCAGTCTCCTTCCAGAAGTGACATAACTGTTTCTGTGTCGTCTGGTGACGAGTAAGTGTTCAAACGATGTTTAACATTCCTAGAGAAGATACCAGTAAGATTTTGGCGGGTGTCCTGAAACGAAGGAAACAAAATAAGAGGCACGATATATTTAAATACATGCATCACAATACTGATACATGTACTACAGTGGTCAATTGTATTGTTCCTATAGTTAAGGGCACACGCAATGTACATTTCACACATTTTTTTCCTATCTCCAAAATTGGAGACTTCCAATGATAATACTAGGAGTTACAGGAAACGCAAAGATCCTCCAATCCCTTAAAATTATTTGATGATGATGAAAATATAATCATACAACAACTGACAGTATTTTGTAGTATGTATATGTGCAGTTGCATTGCATTTGCTTCTGCAGAGAGGTAACTCAGAATTCAAGTATGAATAATTGTGCAAATTACATTCTTCATCATCTGTTATCTTTTCCAAAACCCAGGTAATATGGTCTGATTATTTTCTCAAAGAATATCTAAGGGCACAATGATTTTATATTAAGAATAGTATTAAAAATATATACAGATAACGAACATTGTTCACACGCAACGTATGACCTTAAAATAAAATAAAAAAGTTTCTGGATTGATTTTCATTACCTTTCATTCGTTTGACATCTTTATCGTAATTGAATATGATCATCAAACAACAACAAAAAGTGAAAGTCAATTAGTTAAGAATTTACCGGCACTGTTGCTATATTATTTAATTCATAAATCGTGGGGAAAAAATAAATCTAACAAGGCATGCACCGTATTCTTTCGAAAACATCAACGGATGACATGTACATTTGTTTTGTTTTATGTTCTAATATTCTTTCAATGTGTTGAATTTCAAAGTCTGCATAAAGAATTATATATAGAACAATATATTGAAATTCTTGGCACCCGAAATACCCAAAAGTTTAAAGTTTCAGAAAGTTTCAGAAAAAAAATGTACAATTTTCAAATCTTTAATTCATAATAGAGTAAATTGCAAAAATTGCAGTGGTAAAATTAGAAATTTATATAAAATCAAGAATTATTTCCCTCGGCATAGCTCTGATCCTTCGAAATATTTGGCTCCAGTCTTTGGCATTACATTGTTCACCTTTTTAAAGTTTTAACTTCATGTTTCGGATTTCAACAATTAGTTTGAACATCACTGAAGAGACATCATTTGTCGAAATGCGCACTGGTGCAGTAAAATTGGTACTGTATATGATTTATATTAAACAAATACTTTGTATTCAATATTTACCATGATTTACCTCATAATTTTACAAGAATGTATTAAATTTTAAAACTTTCTCGTTCAGAAACAAACATTCAGGGGGAAACTTCGTGACAAACACAATTATTCTGTCCACTGTAAAACTAATACAATGAAAAAAATAACAGAATAAAAAATAATACACAATGAAATAAATGTTGAATTTGTTTTTTCTAAACGAAACGCTGCATGTAAAGAGTTCGTCCATATTGAATACCGAAAATGCGGTTATTATGTGTATGTATCCCAAAAGTCATACAGCCACGTCTGAATCAAGGTCATTTAGGTCAAATGAAATTGCAACAGGTACCGTTGTATGGAGATTGATTGATATTGTTTAACGTCTCGCTGAGAATCTTTCACTCATATGGAGACGTTAGCTGCCAGTGGAGGGATCCAAAATTTAGGCCTATGCTCGCACTATGCCTTTTGTGCAAGAAGTATTTCTACCCTGCCACACCTACCTAGTGACAGCGGGTCTAGGTTTCCCGATCTTATCCGAAGGACATTTCGGTATAGTCGCTTTTTACGACTTTTAAGGTACTGGTATCTATTCTAACCCGGATCCCCACGGTATTGTTGCATCCAAACTCTATTTGCACAAAGTACAGGTGTATTCTAGAAAACACAGACTGTCAATTGAACATCAATATCAAATACCTTTAGAGTTGACTTGTGTGATTGTGAAACAAAATAAGTTCTACAAATATGCAATTAAATTATTTAAAAATTCGATATACATGTATTGACAAATACCTGGAAAATCTGCATTGCATATATAGACGACAAAAGTGTTAATACCGGCCTTAAAACGGTTCGTCTTGTCTGCTCTGGTATTTCCAACATTATCCATGGACGGTATACCTACAAGTCAAATGAGAACATAAAAAAAACATTAAATTATCTGACCACATGTATGAGTGTCGCCATATTTTCATCACGTGACTGTGAGCTATTTGAGAGTGCTACGAAATGTTTCTAATCAGATTTTCATGTACAGGTTACTCGTCGGTATGCTCGAACTCGACTATGTCGAACACTCCGGATATGTTCGAAACTGGAGTTGGCGGTCCTGGCCCTATTACATATATAAATGATTTAAGAGCTGTGTCATAACATCATTGAGCTTAGCACTGAAACTGAAAAAAATTAATTTTTGTCCCTAAAATTGGTCCTATATATTTTGTTTTGATAAAAACTCATACAAAAATATTATGAATATTTTAAAAATATCTAAATATATTTTTCTGTTTCCAGACTACATGCCTTTCGTTTCAATGAATTTTAATGCATAAAACATGGAAAACAAGGCGTTCTTATAAGTTCTTCAATCATTACGTTCAATGAACAAGATAATTATAAATTACAGTTTTATATCAAAAATATATAATGTTGAACTAAGAAATATGTTGGAAAAAATGTGAATGCCCCAAAATTTCGCTTGCTATGGTAACGTTATTTGACATGGTGACTAGCAACCTTTAGAAAAAGACAATAAATAGTGTTTTCCATCTATTGTTCCCGCCAAAGACGCAACGAGACAAGAAACTTAATGGGCTTCAGTTTCCGTAATATTATATACCATAATATCATTTTTTTTAAATAAAAATGGGTTAGCTTTTGCTGCTTTTAAAAAGAAAATAATAATGCACAAATATTGTGATGTAATTTTAATTCAAGAAATGGTGTGCAATTCTTAATGTTTTACAGGTAGCGACATCTCCATTCTAGCGTAAGTAGTAACATGGTCGCTACTAAACATGAAGTATGATAATATCATGATCACATGTGACTAGAACATTAATCCTACTAATGACCCAAAAAAACTAGGCATCCAAATGTTAATCTTCAAACTCAAGTCATGCTGGGCTACATCGTTCCATGTTAACCCTCTGAATATTTCTTGAAGCCAATGTAAATGTCTCGAAGAGAATGGATTTAATTTATCATTTGATTTTTGGAAACAATGATGCGTGCAGACACGACAAAATCTACTCTAAACAAATACTGGCATCCTCTTTCCATACAACTTCATTGAGAGACACACGAATTTTAACATGCTAGACAAGCTGAAACAAAGCATCTAGGAACATGATACATTATTACAAGTAAGTGACTTCAAGAAAAGTTTTTTGTAGAACGAAATTTTTCAGCTATGAAAAATGTAAACTTAAAAATAATGAAAATAAGATTAAAGAAGAAAAAAGCAAGATAATTGGACTTAGTTCACTACAAACACATACCCCATTCTGCATACAATGTATATTATTCATCATGGCAGGAAAGTTCCCTTTCTATCATTTATTTATGCCCCGGAATCTTTGATTAATATTTTCTGTAGCGGCCGCCATTTAATTTAACTGGGCGGCCGCCCATATTATCTGGCATCTGCCAGATAAATGTAAGTGGCGGTACCACTATTATTTGTGCGGCCACAACTTTAATTAAACTGGCAGCTGTCTATAGTTATGTCTCTCTCTCTTCTCTCTTCCTCTCTTCTTCATCCTCTCTCTCTCCTCTCTCTCTCTTCTCTCTCTCTCTGTGTGTGTAATAATAGAGAGGCCCAGTTATGTTGCCGTGCCCTACGACCCTCCTCTACGATGCCCATAACAACAGCTATAGCGTTTAGAAACATTATTGATTTCAGATGAACATAAAAATTTAGAAAATTTCCCTGGGGGAAACATGTAAAACCAAATGACATGCATTAAGGCTTCAATACGGTGAATACTGTGTAGGAACAATTCGGACCGAAATGGTTAATGCGATTGTTCTTATACCGGACTACTATCTCGATAACTGCTTCTATTGCTATGATGCTGTATTGTTTGACATTGTGGACTTCCCTTCAAATGTCCGCTTGTTGTTGTTGTGAGAGGCACCGAAACAAAAATTGAAATATATTGAGAGGGTCGATCCCCTGTACAGGCTCAATACGAATGATCGACAACAATCGCCTGTTCGGAGAAACCTATATTCCGCGAGAGCTCTGAAAACATAATATTACAACATTGTAAATCTTTGATAAAAGTGTTACACCATATTCTCTGATAACCATTGTAGTAGTTACTACATTTTCGAACAATGAAATAATTGTTTCTTTAAGCTTGTGTTAAGCATGTGACCGACATGGGGGACATACTCTCTTAAAGCAATGGACATTTAATGCGCGCCTCATCCTCTTATCTTTATACAGACCATCACCAGAAGAGAAGAACTTCGAAGTTATCCCGGAGACCCAGAAGAAGTGTGAGATGTAGAGAGAAGTGAGAAGAATCGGAAGAAGTGAAGAGACTGAATCGAGGAAGGAGAGAAGGGTACAGAGGAGAAGCGAACAAACTATAAGCAGCTGCCAAGTTAGGAAATTGAACAGTCGTCGGCCGCCCAGCAGGGATAATATACAGTTGGTGACCCGTGTTCTCAGTCTCCCATCACTTGTTCTCTCAAAAAATAGTCCTAATTCTTGGGCACCGTGTCAAACTGCCAAGGGGCAAGGAAAGAAGAGAAAGATGAGAATAAGTATCGGGGCGGCCCGGCTACAAAAGTTTGATTATAAAATAAAAGACATGTAGGCGGCCGCTACAGAAGTAAACCCCAACCAAGTTCAATTTACGCAACAAAGTATGCACTACACATAATAAAATGCGTCAAAGATTTTTGTACGCGACAGCAGGGGGTCACGGGTTTCCAGCCCTGCTGGGAGTTGAGCTGCCAAAAGTGCGCGGGTCCGCCCTGATCGGCTGGATTATTCAGGCGGGCCCGCTCACAACCCACCACAACCCCATCCTGTCTATCAACAGGCGGAATAGTTATCAAACCCTATTATGCATGACGAGCCCCTGCTTATTCGTCCTTCTCTGCTCTATCGGAGGAGACGGCGTGGTGGTCCTAGGCGTGGATCAATCAAAAAGGCAGGGCAGTAAATAGAAGTTAGATAATGGGCTGTGTACATTCTGCATGGATGACAGTATAAGTAACATTTGTTTATGTTGGCCAAGAATGAGAGACCTAATGAAAAGGGTGAGCTCGTGCTGACTCTGTAGTGAGTCGATTTGCTACAGGATATGCGATCCATTTTACTTGCTTATATTTTGTACTTTAATTACTTATTTTCTGGAACATGCTATTTCTTTTAAATGTTTAACAGACTTTTGCGATGCTGAGAATTACACTAATACTTGTCTGAGTCTGACAAAAAATACACATGACTTGTTCTTGAATTCACCTTTGTAACTATAGATTGAATGACAAATTAAAATTGAGGGTTAGCACTATCGCATATGTTTGCTTAGATGTCATTAGAGTTACAGCTTTAATCGATGAATTGGACTGGGACAAAGCAGACACAGTGTTCATAATTAAGTGCAAATGGAATAGGAAGGAAGTTAAATTTAATTTCAGTGTGCATTGTGATTTCATTTCGTTACTATTACATCATGAAGATATTTCAGATTGAGGTTCAGAGAAGGCTAAAAAAGGAATTAGCCAAGGCATATGACGCCTTTGGTTAATTGCCAAGCAATCTACAGTCTGGTGCTAGCGGTGGAACTTTTTTCAAAAAACAAAAGTGTAGATTTCAGTACAGGTTATGTAATAGTATTACAATATAAAGACGGCAAATTTCAAATGTGACTAATTGAACATCCATCAGATGATTATTATAGCCAACACGACGATTGTCATCTAATATAGTCCATCTTCATAGATGAGACAGTCGGGGTATTGGCCACAAGTCTAGTTTAAAAAGGAGATAGCATGATTGGGCTAACATGAATGATACAAAACGATTAAAAAAACATGCCACCGCCACCTTTCTGATAAATTTACACCATATTTTTGCATTATTTTTTCTTTTTAAAAGCAAACTACCCACTTTTTTATTTAAAAAAAAATGGATATTATAGGGTGAATCAGTATGTAGCGAGGGTGTAAAAAAAAAGCTGAACGCCCATTTGCACGAGCTTTCTTTCTCGTTGCGTTCTTTGCCGGGAACTCAATCATATTTTAATTAGACGGACGCGACACCAAACGAATCAGGAAACAGGCCACTTTGCATTCAGCTCTTTTTTCTAAATGCGTATTCCTCTAAACAAACACATGAAAAGTCTAATATAACGCGTTACCATAGCATTGACAAAAAAAACATCTTTGATGGGGGGAGAGCATACTCACACATTGCTTCGAACATTAATATGTGTCTTAGGTGTCAAAACAGCGAAATTAAAATATAATCTTTTTGAGTCATATACACTTAATATTATAATAGTTGTTCGATTGAGTAATGTGTAAACGGTGCTGCATACGAACTTATATAAGCAGGAAGACCCCTCAGATTAGATATCCAAATGTTTCTATATAATGGGAACCCAATAACCAATTTATACGGAAATGGTGAAACGAGAAAGGGCTTAGGTGTGTACGAGTTGAAAAGACAAGCGAGAACAAATTACTTATCTGTGATAAATATTTTTTTATCAGAACTATAGTCATAATATTATTTTATATTCCGTGATAAGAATGAATGGGGTGTTTGTATATACAAAAACCAAAACTATAAGACTAGGCAGACAAAACTACTATTTATGACAAAATTTGATTTTTCTCATTGTCAATGTCATTCCACGTGCTTAAGCCTGTTCAAAGTGTAAATTAATGACGGTATCCTCCACATAATGGACCTCGTCATCATTAAAGATCAATTGTAATAATTTTCTAGTGCGCTTGTGGAAACATCACCGGACCACGAGTATCCGCTCGAAACTGATCTTCTAAGAGTTCTCGAGCATCCAACCCGGGCAGCCTGTACTCAGACATATCGATGCATACTTGATAGAATACGAGAGGAGACTATTCGAAACATGTACATGAAAATTAATTGAGGAGAAACTCAGTGCGTAAGCACCGTATAATTTATAGCTCACATGATCCACCCGCTGTATTAAAATATGTCGCCACACGTCTTAATAATCCCTGTGGCATCCCATATCGAGATTTTAATAATCTGTGCTTCCTTCTTATATATTGGTGATATTTTGTCAGAATTTCAATATGGACTTTGTAGAGTCTGAAGTATGAAAGATCGAATGTTCATACTGGTGCAGGAGAGAATGTTTTATCTCTGGAAAAATCACTATAGCGATCCGCAGGAACAATGAGTCTGTAGACGAAATTCAAACCGTGTTCAAAGGACCATATAGTCCTAAACACCTGTTTGATCGTACCAGAATATATTCACATTGCCACAATTTGTGACACATCATTCGCTAATCCTTTCCAACCCTACCATGTGCATATCTCGGAAATTTTTAAATAATATAGTTAATTGAGCATTCATTTAGTTATGCAACTCTTCATATTTTGCTTCTTCACTTCTCGAGACACCAAGTCTCACAGATGACTATATCTAAAAACGGATTTGATAGTATGATCTGATAGGGTGTTCACTCAAATTTTGGAGCGAGACGTAGAGATATGTTTCCTATAGATAACTCACACCTGTGAGCTTCGTATACAGCAATAAACGTGATATTTTGGATGCTAACCCAGTAGCAATGAACGGGGATTCCGGGTTAGAATAGGTACTCTCAGTCTAGCGCCTAAAAGTATTCAGTAATATAGCTGTAAAGCCGGATACTAACGGAACCTCCCTCACATGATCGCGTATCAAAGTTGATCGGGAAAAAACAACTCCACGAGACACTCCGTGTCACGATGTAGGGTGTACGCTGCAGGTGTAAGGAAGATCACTTTCTTTGGGCTAGCAAGAGGGTAACAAAATAAGTAGAGCTCAGACGGGCATAGGCCTACAAATGGTTATGGCAATTCCCTACCACTTGGCGAGCTAAACTGGTCCCATAATGAGTGCTGAAAAGAATATCGTCAAGCGAAGACGTTTAAAGACAAATATATACAGACTCATATCCTCCATGACAGACGTCAAGGTACCGTTGTTGCCTACATCGTTCATTTTGAGTCCTAAGGAAAATGGATTACTCTGCTAGTGACTTCAGAAGTGTGAGGCTATTGATATGACCCTTATTGGAGAGGATTACATAATCACATCAACCGCCTATTATTTCGCGGCCGGTATTTCCAATATTATGGCACGAACACCTTACATCGCATCATTACTCCGCTCTGCGTTTCTTAGAAAAAACAAAATTCAAGACAATTTATTTCAAATGTCGCGGATAGTTATTTGTATTCACTGTTTATTGTTTTTCATCTCTATAGTTATAAACAGAGTAGACAGAATAATATGTGTTGTCCGAAGTTTTCCCCAGCTGGAACATTTGTTGTAGTGTTTAAAACTGAACGAGCATATAGCTTTTTATACAAATTTAATACATCTGAGCGGTAAAATTTTGAAGTTAAATCATAAAGAGGTTATAATGATTCGCGATACGAAAGTATGTCTAAGATATAAATCATATAACGGAAGTACCAATATTACTGCACCGACCATGCGCACGAACAAATGATGTTCTCTTCAGTGGATGTTTCAAACTGAAATTATATATTTGGATAGAGAGTGCCGAACCATGAAGTTAAAACTGGAAAAAAATGCTGAACAATGTAATAGCTCTCAAAAGAACTGCGAGCCAAAATATACTTGTTCGGAAGTTTAGTTCAGAGCTATCCCGAGGGATTGAGATACATTATGCCTTGATTCGTTGATATAAATTAGTACAATATCTACACAACTGCGAATTATCTCGCAAATTTATCTCTCTTATCGAAGTAAAATATATTTGTAAAATTGTACATTTTTGTTTCTGAAAACTTGTAAACTTTTTGGGGTGATTTCGATCGTCCCGGTCTCCGCGCCAAGAAATTTCATATTCATTGATTCTATTATATAATTCTTTTACCAGACTATATATTGCGAATTCAACGCACATTGACCATGAACTATGTTATGAACATCTATAAACAAAAACCCAAATGTACATGTCGATCCGTTGATGTTTTTCACGAAAAGAATTACGGTGCCTATGGCCTTTTTAGGATTATATTTTTTTCCCCACGACTCGTATGAATTAAGATAATATAGCAACAGTGCTGGTAAAAGTTCTTAACTAATTGACTTTTCACTTTTTCGTTTTTGTTTGATGATCATATTCCAATACGATAAAGATGTCAAAACGAATAAGAGGTAATGAAATCAATCCAGAAAACTTTGTTATATTTGATTTTAAAGGTCCATACGTTGTCGTGAAAATGTATCGTAATTGTATACTATTTTTACTATTCTTAATATAAATCATTGTGCCTGACTTAGATCTATTACTTTGAGAAATAATCAGACCATTTACCTGGGTTTTGGAAAAGATAACAGTGTGAACTGAATGTAATTTGCACAATTATTATACTTGATTCTGAGTTAACTCTCTGCGATGAAGGCAAATGAGCAATGCAAACTAGGCACTATATACATCACTACATAATCAGCTTGTCAAGTTGTGCATGATGTAATGTTTTCATCACATCAAATCAATTTTAAGGGATTGGAGGATACTTTAGCGTTTCTGTAATCCCTAGTTCTATTATGAGTGACGTTTATCTTTTTGAGACATAGGAAAAAAATGTCGTAAATGTAACATTGCGTGTGCACCTAACTAGGAACAACATTGACACCTGGTTAGTACATTCGAATCAGTAATTGTGATGCATGTAATTTAATCCTATATGTGCTCGTTCATTTTTGTTTCCTTTCGTATTCAGGACACCCCCAAAATCTTTACTGGTATCTTCGTCTAGGCAATGTTAAACATGTCTTGAACAACGTTACTCGTCACCAAGAGCCGACCTACAGAAAGCAGTTATGTCACTTCTGGAAGGAGACTGCACTCACTGTCTATCACAGACAACGACGTCTTCATGGAAAATTCATACGCCTAGAGAGTCTCTCTCTATACCTATCCTACAGAGAAGCAACGTCTTCTAGACTTATCACCATTCCAGGTGTCGTTGCGAATACATCTGTCTTTCTACAACACCCAACTTTCCCATTGAAACCTTTTCACATTATTCTTAGTCCACGAGCCAGTAAATCAATGCAATGCGCTTTCTTCGATAGAAATAATTTACTTTCCTAAAGGACAACCTTGCATAAATCCATTTATAAAAAGCGCTAAGAATTGGTTAAATTTAAGCTCAAACTAAAATCTTCTTAGACCATAAATATGATTCAAAGTATATACCACTTTTCGTGTAAATCATGCGCTTTCATGAGACCACTGATCTTGAATGGTCATTTTTTGACAAATGGGTGACACATTTTCGATTTAATGTGTTTTATTTAGTACGTATAAACAAAATATATCAATGTGTGACCTATTACATTTGTCCTTTTTTATGTACTAGGAAACAGAACGGTATTGATATTGAAATCCAAGAAATTTTCGATAACAATGTTTAAGTAGAAGGGACATGTAGTAATCATTTATTACCTCACCTGTGGAAACCGAAGGTTCAAAAGTAAAGCACTTTCCCTGATCACTCTTTTCGGTCACAGTCGTTCCTGTCCCGTCTGTCTGTTAACTCTTCACATTTCTCGACTTACTTCTCAAAGAAACCTCTTTGCTAAATTCACCCAAAACTCGACGTCGATCCCAAACACATCCTATTGGGTGGAAAAATGGGGATTCAAGTGGTTCAATGAAGGACCAGTCACATCTATCAAAGGAGAGATATATCACGGAAAATGCAAAAATAATATCAAGGTAGTGTCATTTAAGTCTTCTTCTCAAAACCAGCTGAATAGCCAGAAAAAAACATGAATATTGAGATATTTGAAAGGCTTCGAACTGATATAAGTGGACCATTGCACACAGCTTTCGTTTCTAAGATCGAATATGAAAACCCCCGAGGCGGTTACGATGAGAGTCCTCTCAACTGAGGGGATCAAAGTTTACATATGATTAAGTAGGGAAAATCTTTAAAAACCTTCTCAAGAACCACTGGGCCAGAAAAGCTGGAAATGAATGAAAGCTCCGATATAGTGAAGATTCCAGTTTGTTCAAATTCATGAATACCGGGGGGTTACGATGGACGATCGGACGCCCAATTAACGTGCGTGAAGTCAAAATCTTACAGTATAATTTATATAAGGATATCATGTCTTTAAAAAAGTCGTTTTTCTCAGGAACTAACCACTGGGGCCAGTCAAAAGCTGAAAAAGTGTGTTCATTATGATCAGAGAGACGTCACTGACTAATAGTGGAGACTCAAGTATGTATGTTCAAATCAATGAGCCACCCCGGGAGGGAGCGTGGTACGAGTGACTCGCGCCCAGATAAGGCGGTTACAAATTTTTGCCATATTTGTCATTATATAGTGGGAGAAAGTCTTTATAAAAGAACACACTGAGGCCAGAAGAAGTAAATCTAGAAAATTTATTATGAAAGCTTCCTGATATATAGTGGAAGATTACAAGTATAGAGTTACAATTCCATGACCTCTCCAGGACAAGCGTAATGTGAAGGCCCACAATTAAGCGTATCGAATATTTTACATGCAAAGTGAGATAGGGAAATTCTTTGTAAAATGCGTGTCTTTCATGATGATATCATTCAAGAACTTTGGATGTATTAACACTGAAAGAGCTCTGATTACTGAAGTTAATAAGTTGGAAAGATTTGCCTTCGAAGGAAATAATGCACTCGCCCTCCGGGGAATAGAGGTAGAGGCCACAATAAATGGCTCGGATACAGTAAACTGCATTTTATACATACGCAATAAGTCCGTAGGGGAAACTCTTTTTAATCATGGATACATGAATATTTTCCTTTATTTCTTGAGTGTGTTGAGAACAAGTTGTTCGTAGTTGACACATATGTGGAGGGACCCTTGGGGTCTTCAATTTGACACGTGATCGCCGCCCCATTTATACGAATTGGAGGCTGGATACTTACTTCCGTTAAATAACAATATCTGTAAGATCTCTCGTCCGGCGTTCAGAGCGTGACATATTTTTTCTTATCCCTGTGTTGATATCCACGCTTCATGGACAAAAATCGTTCATTTGATGGGTGTATTTGGTAAAGACGCAGCAGAGGGAGGCTTAAATTTTAGGACCAACTCTGCTAGAATCAACAAACAACGAGATTCAGCATCGATTACTAGAGATGGATACTCAGCAAACCTAAGAATGTTTAAGACGAGATTTAGGCCAGCATTTGAGAGCTGGGCGACATGCTAAAATCTCTCGAAAACGGTGTTAGTGCATCTTCTTTAGTGAAGCAGCTGCCTAAGTGTGCAGGTTAGATGTGGCGCATGGACCCTCTTGAGTTTGTTATATTCCTCTCACGTTTTGTGATAGTCTTTGAAGTATGTAATTTATATCTTCTCACCTGAACTGACAGCTTTCTGGTTAGGACTTTCTCTGAGTCCTCTCATGCGCCCGTCGTCCTCTATTATGTACTATCCGTCCTCGTCTGTAAATGTTTCACATTCCTCAACATCTCTTCTCCAATAAAAAGCGCACAGTGCCAATTTCAACCAAAATTGTGTGAATCATCTTCGTTGTTTGACATTGGATTCAAGTTTTGTTTACATTTTGAGAGGATCCAGTCCCCACACAAAAGGGGATGAATCAAGGTCAACCGACTCAATTAATGTCACCAACCAAGAATAGGGTAGTGGCGCAATCTTAAAATAATCTTCTTCGAAGAAACCAGCTGTCCAGAAAGTTGGAAAATGTATGGCCTGTAAAGTTCTTCGCAAATTATTAGTTGAGTAATTCCAGTTTATGTTTCCAAATGGCATTGAAAAATATACAGAATTGAAAAAAATAGTAGTTACCACAATGCAAATAAATGTTCTTTGAGAATTTTGTCTTTGTTCTATAACGACACAGACGTCTGACAGTAAAAGTGTTCGTCATAATATATATTTTCGATGTCAATACCGTAATACAGATAGCTGTTTAATCTATGCTGTTATGTTATCCTCCCAACAACTAGCGACACAAGTCACCTTCTAGAATCGGGGCAGGCAGGTAATAATTCTGAGCCCCTGGTACCAAAATGGCCACCCCGGTAAAATAATCGCCTCCTTGGCTAATAATGCCACCCATGCATAAATGGCGACCCAAGGGATAAAAATGCCCCGAGGTAAAAAATGCCCACAAGGTCTTATAGAGATAGTGCCCATAACACGCACCTCTATATAATCGAAGGATTTAATAGAGAAAGTGCACCGCGACTAGATACATTCTGCGGACCAATACTGTGTGTTATTTTTTACATCAATACCGCTCTCTATTTTCTAACAATAAGTAAAAGCTATCACTTTTTCCTCCTCTACTCATACAAATTTAATGTTTATCTTTTCACCTTTTAGTTATTTATTGATGTGTCTATCTCTGTTGCCTTTTTATCTCAGACTTGGGATTCGTTAATTGTTGCGCGATTGGTTTAAATGTAAGTATCATTTATACTCTTGGAGTTAAACCAAGATGCCACCATCAAGTACTTAATCGGTTGGATTGCTAAGGTTACTGTCAATTCAAAGACTTGTGGAAGATCGGTTATATTGCTCGATATGTTCATATGTTTACTGTTCATTGTTTGGGAGTTTTTAATAAAATGTTGAGAAAATACTCTATGAGTTTTTTGTTTTTTTCATTGTAATTCAACATGTCTTTTCAAAAAGAATGGGTAGCCCTGAAAGGGCTGTTTTTCTCTTTCTCTTGGTCTTTCTCTTTTTCCTCTCCTTCTCTCTCCTTCTTCTTCCTTCTTCTTTCTCTTCTCTTCTCCTCACTGTATCTCCTGTTCTTCTTCCTCTTTCTCTCTTTTTCGTTTTCCTCCGGCGGCTGCTCGTGGTCAAAGGCTAAATATGGCCTGACCCTGGCTGAACCAGATTTCGGCCTGGAAGCCCGCTGCATTGACCTCTAATTCCCCGTCCCAGTCTTCCTCTGGCGGCGGGCAGATTCCTGGCTCATAGTGGTATGGAAGAGCTTCCACGTGTGGGCTCAGGCCCAATCTCCCATTTCCCAATCCTCTCCGCGGGAAACTCTTGTGAGAAAGACCTCACAGACATCATGGGGGTGCATGCGGGCGCCGGGTAACGGTCCGCCCTCCGGCCGC
>CAJDSM010034931.1:1194-11434 GCA_903981925.1 Ostrea lurida | reverse complement strand
CACAAGGCAGTGGTTTGTTGCTATTTACCCAAAGCTAGGGACTAGGATTGCAGGCACCAGGGCATATCCAAACACCGATGTGCCATGCATGCCTTGCATTTAGGGGCCTAGTCTCCTCCAAGACCCTGTGGTCTTGCTAGGAGCCCCTAGCAAATTAACTATATTCAAATGGGAAGTAATATAGCCTACATGTAGCTGGGACATGTATTTTTTTATGGATAAGTCACATGATTGTGGAGCTACTTAGTTTCTGAATTACTTTTAAAATCAATCTTATACATTGTGACAAATATATTGACGATAACAATTCTTCATCTTCGCTCGCAAAGGGTTTTCAGTCCGATCCGCTCCCGATACGATTTTTCCGGAATGACACATCTGGTTGGTTTTAGAAATTTGTCACTTCCGGTGCAATGGCGTCCTTGGATGTAAACAAATGAAAAATACGTAAAAATTGTAATACGGTTAAATATACAATATCCTTTGTATTCACAATTTTGAATCAAACTGACAGAGAAACTCGAGGTTGAAATGAGTTCTCCGCTTTCTAGTCTAAAGAAGTCGCACAAAAATCCGCTCCTACTGGGGTAAGCGAAATTTCTTTTCTAACACGTGAATATCTATAGATCTAATTAGAATAGACTGTGAATTTGATCATATATTTTGTTTCAAATTCAATTCTAAAAATGTTTATTGTGTTGCCTGCCTCTCTCTCTCTCTCTCTCTCTCTCTCTCTCTCTCTCTCTCTCTCTCTCTCTCTCCCTCTCCCTCTCTCTCTCTCTCTATTTTTTTTTTAAAAACGACTTGATCTGAAATTTCAGAGAGAGAGAGATATCTAAATCAAATTCTATTTAGATTAACATGCATGTGCCAACTGCATGAGTCACTGAGTGAGGCCTAAAATAAAATGTGTTGAGTTTCGCTACTCTCCGACCGGACCGTGGTCCGCCCATGGAGTCGAAGGTCTTCACGAGTCCGAAGCCCACGATGCCCGAAGGTTCACAAGTCCGAAAGCCCACGAGTCCGCAAGTTCACGATCCGAAACCACGGAACCGAAGGTTCCGAGCTCGAAAGGCCACAAGGTTAAGAATACCCGAAGGTCACGAGTCCGAAATTTGATTAACAGGCCTGAATGAAGGTCAATAATTTACACAACATATCCACTTCTCAAAATAGAATATGATTTTTCTGGCCATAAACATATTTAGTGGAGAGAAAGAAAATGTTCCAGCCATAATATAATTTAATAGAATAAAACTACCATAATTAAACAGCGCTTTAATTTATTGATGAGATTTAATAGATCATAATAAAGTTTCACTATCCAACCCTCTGCGAGTGGCGTATCCAAGATTTTCAGAAGGGGCGGGGGGGGGGGCAGTGACCAAATCGTTGGTGTGGATTGTACTAACAAGAAACAACATTACCAAAAGCTCTAATACGGTGGCTGGGTGGGGGAATTGCGCCAGTGCTGGACCCGCCTTTGCTTTGAAAGGAATAAAGATTTGCGGAAACACGCACTTTTTTAATTGTAAGTCGTTGCCCTCGAGGATATGGCTTCTCTTTACGTTGAATAAATCTTCCATTACCGCCTCATTGCCGTGCATAAATGTATATTAACACAATTAGGTACAGTGAAGGATGCACTTCTTTTTAGGAGAACCAATAACATAAACTCAAATAATTGAAATTATCTTTAATATTTAAAGATATCTTTAATGGCATGTTAATGCGCGCAATAATTCAATTAAAGATTTTTTAAAAATTAAATGATATCTTTAATTCTGAATTTATTGCGCGCATTACAGTTCTATTGATATCTAATTCTCTTTGCTGAATTGAAGAAGAGCGTTATAATATTGAAATATTCGCTCTTCTTAAATAAATTAAAGCGCGCATTAATGATTAGGTCAGCGCGCAATAATTCTGAATATTGCTCTCTTTTTAATTTATATAACGGCCAATAGATTCAATTCAGAGGAGCAATAATTTCTTATATTTGCGACGCATTAATTCAATTTGAAGGAAGAGCAATAATGATTAATGATATCTTAAAAAATTAAAGATATCTTCAATTATTTTAGTTTATGTTAAATTGGCGCTTCCATATCTCTTTGGGGCTGAGTATCAATGCCCAATGTCGTAAAATCAGGATATATGAATAATTGTGAATTTACATTCCACTGAATCTCTTTTCCCCATATATTTCCTTTGAAATTAAACATTGCGTTTATCATCAATAAATGCATGTATGTTGCAAACTAGTTGGATCCCGGTTTGAATGTCATCTGTCCGCATGGTCATTACATATTGGAGCGATCTCCAAGGGTGGTCAAAGGTTTGAATGGCTGTTCCGTGTAAATTGCTAATGTAACGAAATGATCAACATTGATGAGATATTTAATACTTTGATGTGTAGTTTAAATAGTGTTTAGGAAATTTACACGAAAAGTGTTAAATGATAAGAGCAATAAATAATGCTTTTCTTTGTTGTTTATGTGGATGAAGAGGAATATGCTAAGATCTCGCAGAAAAAAATTCCAGTATAATCACGCTGTTACATAACCCATACGCGTTTATGATTTTTTTTTCTGCAATGCTAGTTCCTTCATTCCCCAATACCACCAACCAAAAGAAAGCATTTTATTGTTTTTACAAATACAGTGAGGAGATGCATCCCCCGATCCCCCAACCAAAAAAGGCCTTTAAATATAGGATCACCATGTATATTCCTTACCTGAAAAGGGTTATAGGCATAAAGAATGAAAAAGGGGAGAGAGTCAGGCCCCAGCTAGTCAAGAGATCGCCTGGAAGGGGCGTCCAGGGAGCGAAGGCCCCCTAAAGTTGAGGATCTTTTTTAGCGTTCATTGGGTCTGGGATTGTGGGTCGCTTGAAATAAGTCCCCAGCGGGGGTCCTATGCGGTACAGGCCATGTGGTCTTATTCCCAATAACCCCGCCCCGGTACCATCGTGATTCTGGACCCCGTCATCGTAGTGGGGCCGATAACTACGTGTGCGTGCCGTTAAAGGGGTCTAAACGTACCTCTTGCCTCAATCCGCTCCCCTAGACCTGTCCAATCGCCACGAGACTGTGAATGTTTGTGTGATCCTTAGGCACCCACGTGCAGACTCCTATTACATCCATAGGGGAAGTTAACTTATAGACTATCCTCAGCAGCTAGAGAGAAGGTCCTATTTACGCGCGGTACTTCGTTGACTCAGCGTTTTCATTCGCAGATTAAGCCTGAGCGGACATGCGTTTACGCTGTCATTTCTAGCCGTGAGATCTTCGTGCGAGCTTCACTATATCGTTCTCACAACATTGTCTCGTAATGTTTATATCGTGAACGCATCTTTATCAACTTCTGTCTGTTGTGGAACTTTTAAAGAAGCCCTTACTGTTCTCTGCCAAATTCTCTTAAATTAGATCGTGTGGCTCTGATTCGACGGATCTGTACACAGCCTTTTTAGTGCCGAAGTTTTGTGCCGCTCAGTGTACATAGTGTCTGTTCGCCGTACTCCTGTTGCCTTTCGCCGCCCGCTCCACTCCCCCCCCCCCAACCCACACACTTTTGGTTACGGCCTATTTCAGATTGTCCATGTTCGAACACTGTTTATTACCGTTCATATACATTAATATATCGGGCAGCCCCACATATTTAGACAAGACTAGCCATCTTCACAGATCCATATTCTCGCTTCTTTCAGTCTAGAGTGCCTCTTTGGATTCGTTATGGATTACTTCGAGTACGATTTCTCCGTGTGAGTTATCTTCGATTTTTTTTTTCTCACTTGTTATTAATTTTTGCTCAATCCTAGCCCTCCATGCCGACCTCATATTAATTTCAGCTTGCCCAAGTTAACGTTATATCAGTGTCCATGCCCTTTTGTGGCTGTTTTGTCATCTTCGGCCTCGTGTTAGGGGCAGTCGCACTTTCTCTGCTGGCACTCCGCTTATTCTGTTTCACTCGCTAGCGCTCCCCTCATACGTCGCACTCTGTCCTTTTGAAGCCAGATTACCTTCGACTCGTGGGCCTTCGGACTGGTGAAACCTTGGACTGTGGGCTTTCGGATCGATGAACCTTTCGGACTCGTGGACCGTGGACAGAGTATTGCCTACAGCGCCAGCGACGTTTTTAACTCTTCACTCATTGGTGACATACGACTGATTTAAATACGCCTGTTCGGCGCATTTGTCAGCCTACCGAATTCGGCTACGTTAGATTAGCACCAATCTCAGGCATTTCAGTTACCGTGGAGTGCCTGCCTATGACAACCGCTACACCAATTAGGATAGTGGTCCTCCTCTCCGAGCCGCTGATCAATACCATCAAACCATTCTCTCTCTCTCGAATTTTTGAGAAAAAAACTCGTACTTTCTGGACTCCAAAGCACGCGAGCCGGACTTATCGCTGGGTATCTTTCCCTTGTGCCTGACATAGATATATACACACTCGGTTTGTAGTGTTATTCCGTATGGTCTCTACATACTGCCTCTATATAGTTGTTTCGTGGGAAGGTGCTCTGTGTGCTCCGAATGCTCAATTTTCTCTCCTCTCTTATCTCATTTCTCTTTCATCCCGCTCATTACAACACATTAGAAGCATACTGTGTATGATATGAGATTACATTTGGCACTCAATAACTTTACCATACTATAATATATATGGTTTCTATAATAAATAATCCTTATCATCCTTTATCATAAGTCAATATAATAACATAGAAACTCGTGGTCATAACCTTCAACTCAATACGACTGGCGTGTGCGAGATAACTCGTTTTCTTCTCTCTCGCTCTAACGATTTCGCAGTGTGCGCTCGTTCTCCACGTAAATTAACGAAGAAACTCTGGCAAACCATTTACAAACTTTATCTGAAATTGAAATTGCTACATATAATTGTTCTTGCAGAGATGCATAGATTGGAAGAATTATATACTGTTAACTTTTGACAATTCCCTTCCCGTGTCGATTCGTACTCTGTAAATTATCGCATATTAGCCTGATACCATAAGTGTAAAGAGATAAGCTCCCATGATCCGGCTCGCACTCCTCCGAAAAGCGCTCGGTTATTTAATTAATCAAATACAGATAGGCCATAACGAAGTGCCTCTGTATGCATCGCTAGAGACTTACATGTGCAATTGAAATAACATAAATATACGATTCATAGTTAGTATGCTAAATCCTACCGTACTCCGAAGCCTCCATTATTAAGTTTTCTAACCATATTTGTTCAATTGTTCAAATCCTCGCTATAGCTTTGACTGTACAGCGCATCATCTGCTTGCTTGATTACTGTAGTTGTTTTTGTGGCCGAGGGTTTATCGGGTTTACCTGTGCTCCTCTCCCGAAACCTCCTTCCCACTTACTGGCTATGAATAATACACATGGTCCAATGTTACACTGTGAGCACAACCACGACGTCCTGCTCTCCCACTCGATGACTAGTGCTCTTCTCGACATCTGGATTTCTTTGATTTAGTACATTAGTTTTTCAATTTTTAATTTCAGTTCCTCTCGTTGCATTATTATTATCAGTTCTTGTTATCCACCTCCATATTGAGTCTTTCCCTTAAATGATTGTCATTCCGTTGTGACCCAATGAGCTAAATGTTAAATTCAACACTGTTGTCAGTCATGACGATCTGCGAGGAAAAAGGTGTCCGTTTTATATCCAGGACCAATGTTCAGACAATGTGCATATATTAGTTAAGGGCTGTGCTCCAAAGGTGTTGACATTTATATATATATTTACATTAGAACTAGCCAATGCTGCATGCATTTTTGAAATAAGGCACTTTTTAATGTTTGTTTTAACAATCACTCACCGGAGACCAGCTGAGCGTCTTACTCCCTCCATGATGGGCGGATCCGGAAGCGTTTTAGTTATTTACTTTTGTTGTCAATCATGATTATGTTTGCAACTCAAACAAAAACTTCAAAGGTCATAAAATCAATAGAAATTCTAAGTTAATGATTTAAAATCATATGATCAGTAGGTTGAAGATGATTTTATTGTTGGGTTAATTAATTAATATGTTCGCTTACTATTTGAAAAATAAAATTTTAAATAAAATAAAATGTATTCCTACCTACCTACCCTAAATTTTTTCTGGTATGTTAGCGGACACAACTATTTTTATTTTTGGCCTGATAGAAAATCTGAAAATCTTTGCTAAAGTAGGGAGAAAACTTGGAAAATGTCGTTCCATCCCGATAAATACCAGGTACTCACCATCTCACGAAAAAACAATATGTCAAAATATCAGTACTCATTACACGGACATGTGCTTGAACGAGTCAACTGAAGCAAAGTACTTAGGCATAAATATAACATCTGACCTACGCTGGGGAGAACACATTTCATATGTATGCAACAAAGCGAACCGTACCATCGAGTTTCTACAAAGCAATCTTAACATCAGTTCCTCTTCTGTGAAAGAAAATGCATATAAAACACTCGTGAGACCAACTGCTGAATATGCAAGCACAGTATGGGATCCATACACTCAAAGGGATAAACACCGCCTTGAGATGGTCCAGCGTCGTGCAGCGAGATATGTTAAGAATAGCTATCGAAACACCTCAAGTGTCAGTACTAACATCATAGACACTCTAGGGTGGAAAACATTGGAAGAACATAGGAGGGAGGCCAGGTCTAAAATTCAAATCCAGCTAACTTGAGAATTAATTTTCATAATTGAATGAAATTTTAAATTCATGTTTGCATTTGATTTCTTTTTGAAATCCTGTAATGATTTTAAACATCTGTGTTCTAGATCTTAAGATATAAGTAATCAAAATTTTGACTTAAGTCTATTCTCAGTTTATGGTCTTGGGGCCAGACTTTGTATGCTATACAAGATCACCAACGACCTAGTCGCCATAAATAAGGAAGGACGTCTGATCCAACCAACTCAACGTTCAAGGAACACCCACGAGAAGAGCTCCCTACTACCATCTTGCAGGTCAGACTATAGAAAGGAATCATTCTTTCCCAAGGACCATCAGGGAGTGGAATTTGCTGCGGCCCGGTGTAGTGGCTGTGATCGAGCACACTTGAGGCTTTTAAGTATCAAGTGTCCCAAGCCTAAAACTTTATATTTTACCCTGTTTTTATCCTGTTTTTATTGCACACCAGTCAAAGTATCATAATAATCAACAAGATGATTGTGGCTACTATGTGGCAGAAGCAGAAGTAAAGTATTTATAAGAGCGGGGCTCTATAAATGTTTTCTCAAATGCCTTGTATAATGGCAAGACCATGACTTACATAATGTAAATGATTATGAAACAAATGTATGTATAGAATTTTGACCCAAATTTTCAAGATATATACATAATATTATGTGTAGTAGTCAGCCCGGTTTGATCACCAGTGACCAGATAGCTCAGTTGGTAGAGCACCTGACTGGAGATTCAGGGGCCCCGGGTTCAAAGCCCGGTCTAGTCCTTGGTATTTTCTCGCCATCTGCTACATTTGGTGCCATTGACCACGTGACCCCTGGAATTGCAGGTGAAAGTCCTGCCATGGGCAATAAGAACCTGGGTTTGAATGTCTACGAAGACGCATAAAGGAGGGAGGAGTTTAGTGGTCAGCCGGGTTCGATCACCGGTGACCAGAATCCCAGATAGCTCAGTTGGTAGAGCATATAATTGTATATTCAGGGGGCCTGCCTTTGAATCCCAGACTGGTCGGTTGCATTTTCTCCCTTCCTCTTACATATGGTATCATATATCATAGCCATGATTTGCAAAACTTAGATTATTATGAATAAATTTATAAAATGTTGATTAGCTCACCTGAACCGAAGGTACAAGTGAGCTATTCTGATCGCCTGTTGTCCGTCGTCTGTCTGTCCGTAAACTTTTCACATTTTCGACTTCTTCTCCAGAACCACTGGACGAAATTCAACCAAACTTGGTACAAATCATCCTTGGTGAAGCTAGGGGATTCAAGTTTGTTCAAATGAAGGACCAGGCCCCCATCAAAGGGGAGATAATCACAAAAATGCAAAAATAGGGTGGTGTCATTTAAAAATCTTCTTCTCAAGAACCACTGGGCCAGAAAAGCTTTCTGATATAGTGGAGATTCAAATTTGTTCAAATCATGACCCCCAGGGGTAATGTGGGGCCACAATAAGGGATCAATATTTAACATGCAAATATATAGGGAAATTCTTATAAAATCTTCTTCATTGAACCAGACGAGTGGATATTTACCTGAAAGCTTCCTGATATGGAGTAGACATAAGTTTGTTTAGATAATGCCATTCCCCTCTGAGGGTTGGGTGGGGCCACAATACAGGATTAAAGTTGCTACTACTGCTCTTCTTAGTGAAGCAGTGTTCAGGTGAGCGATGTGGCCCATGGGCCTCTTGTTCAGTTTTAACATAATTAAGGAATCAATGTTAAATGGGATCCCATTTCATATAGTCAGGATTCCTCATTACACAGTTTCTTAGTTTCAGTGATGTGAAAATGCTCTGGCTTAGAGATCTTGAAAAAATCTCTAACTTAAATATATGAGTTTTCTCGTGAATAGTAAGTATTTGAGTAAATTAACCTCAGAATTAATAATGGTTTTAACGGAAATAATATTTTTTTTCAAATCTGGGCCAGATTGAAAAGGTTTTGTTTTAAGTTAGTGTTTACTGTTGTTCCGTCATGCATGTAACCATTTCTTCAGGAGACCAGATGATTGGACACAGCCAGTTCCCAAAGAAAGGTACATATCTTGTGTGTTTTGTTGTGTCGTTTGTGAGAGGTACATATCTCGTGTGTTTTTGTTGTGTCAAAGAAAGGTACATTAATATATCTCATGTGTTTTTGTTGTGTCAAAGAAAGGTACAAATCTCGTGTGTTTTGTTGTGTCGTTTGTGAGAGGTACACATTTAATGTACATGCTCTAATCTTCTGTTCGTGTTGTGTGTGCAGGGAAGAGTTGGTGTTGGCAATCTGATGTTGAGTCACTAATCTGTGTTGTGTGTGAGGGAAGAATTGGTGTTGGCAATCTGATGTTGATCGTGAGTCACTATTTGATGTTGAGTCACTAATTGTTGTTTACTTTATTCTGCTTACACAGATTTTTATGGAATTGGAGTGAGACAAGTGTGTCAGACGTTGCGCACAGGGAAAATTTACCCCCTAAAATAATCTATATAGCGCAGCAGATAGGTGAAAATTTTTGTAAGAAATTGTTCGCTTGTTGATGAACAAGCGTGAAACTTAGTACACAATAAGGGAATGCCCTTACAGTGAATTCTGGATGTAGGAAATTCAAGATTTCTCATAGGCTAAATTACGGCCAATTTACAAAATGGCAGCTATGATTTACATATAGTGTGCTTCTGCTTTAGCTCTGTCAGGTATATTGCAATTGAAACACAATATTGTCTCGGCATATTATCACCTGTGATGCACATTTGGTGATCAGGTAATCCAATAGTATGTTGGAATTACCATGGGCACGAATTGTGCTCCTTTGTAAGCTGACCTTATTCAAAACCTTCTACATAAGAAAACAAAAACCAACAACAAACAAAAATTCTCTAGCTGTGGCCTTTAATTCAACAATAGAACATATATCACTGTAACAGTATCTATTTATATAATTTAAGTAATAAAACAGATCACCAACACATCGTAAGAATGCTCTGTGAATTTATTTGGTTGACCGGTTTCGACCTTGGGGCGGGTCGTCATCAGAACCAAATTACAAGGATAATTCACTACTGAAGTAGAATTTTGGGCGCACATTTCTATAAATAACATAGAATCTGGAGCGTTCTGCTATAAACAAAGTGATAATGGCGGCTTAACAACATGCTGTGCTCGCAAATAAATATGATTGATTACATAGAGTTTGTTGTTACAATAAATTATATCATGTCTATCATGTTTACATAAAGTGGACAGAAAATATAATAATAATTATCTAATGGTCCATAGTTTCATAATTTAATGAGTGTTATAAATTATGAGTTCGTATTTTTAATGCACTATTAATAGAGTAGTCCGTGGGATGTTGGAATGTTCTATTATGTGAGGATTGTAACGTTTTCAATTGTGACGATTTGGGTCTTTGTTTTTGTACTTTGTTTTATACTTTATTTATATAATTATGTGGGTTCGATATATATCCAAGTGAACTCAAAATAATAGACGCCACAAGGTCTTCCACATCTGTGTTGTACTTTGATACTTTGTTGAACATTGACAGTAACGCCAAACAAC
>CAJDSM010034930.1:0-23792 GCA_903981925.1 Ostrea lurida | reverse complement strand
TTGCTTTGGGCAAAACGCAATTGGTTCATTTCTGCCGAAACCTTGAATAAGAAGTATAGGAATGATCATGGGGTGCATATTTTCACCCGGACGTTAAAAGATGGGCTTCATGCGGTAAATTTGCATGCCCAGAAGCCAACAATGGGTCCAGTTTTCGCCGTAAAACTATCGAAAAACACCGTCACAAAAATAATAGACCCTCCACCAAAGCAATTATACTCAGCAATGCAACATTCATGATATCGTTCATTTTTTAGTGCCACACACGCTGACGATTATGATAAAAATCCACACCAAACGTAGATTCAATTGTGAACAGAATAGCAGTACTTGATTTGATTCATTTAATTGATGAGAACAATGATTTATTCAATGCGCGCATTAAATAAGTGATTTGAATCGAACATTCGGTTATTACATTCGTTATTTTCGTGTGCCGTTGTTTGTTTAAAAACACAAATTATTTATAATCTGAAAAATCCTAGATTTTAAATTTGGCGGTTTTTGGTTTGCATTCAATTATTCTTTATTTCCTCTCATTGGAGATTGCACGATCTTGCGTATTGAATCAACTGAGAGACATACACACCATAAGCAGGTGATAGTGGTACTTTACTACATAGTAAAGGAAAGTTGACGATTGCAAAGTCATCGTGTTTATCATATAATGTGGTTGTCAGTCTGCCATTAGAGTCAATATTCAGTTAAATATCCATAAATATCCAAAATATATATTACATATGAGTCACAATTTACAGCGTGTACATATGTACTGTTCCCGAGCTGATAAAACCGGGATATACATGTAACTAAGTAAATATTTGTTTAGCGAAAAGTAACTTCGTGCGTTATCGGTTAAATTTTGTGTAAGGTACACCCAAGCCCAATCTTTCACAAGATAACAGGATCGATATTTTATCCTTTTGTTTGTTTGTTCGCTTGTAATTTATTGGCTCGCTGGTGGAGTACGTGACACATTCACTGAAATAAATACTGCAGTGTCGTTGGACGATTGTACCATTATCTTTTATAATCAAGCGAAGTTCTGACTTTAGTGGTGAAGTTCTGAATTTGTCACAGTCCGGAATATTAGCCATCAACAGCATGTAATGAAGTTCTGAGTTTACCAAGATGCCCAATGTAACACAACTCTAGGTACGTGTGTGTAAATGAGAAACATATTACATGTACTTAACAGTCGCATTGTTGTTTTTAATTATTGATTTAGCAAGCTGCCCAAATCAATGCAAGTTTGCACATAGTAGGATGTGCTTGTTAATTAGCTGAACGGTCAAAGTTCACTTGATGATCGCTTATTGATTTGCTGCACAATTAAAACTGTTAAAATTGTTAAGTATCTGGACAGTTACACGTCATTTAATGATCGCTTGTTAATTATGAACCCCAGATGGAGTTTGGGGACATTTTGATTTTACTATGTTTTTATTGAGGTTTTCCGTCTTTAACCGAGGATTTTATGGAAGTTGTATTAATTGTTATCATTTCTATTATTATTAAAATTGTTCCTTTCCACGGAACACCTTATAATTAGCGATTCCTATGTTTCTTTCTCTTTTTTATTATCACGGTCTTCCTTTTCCAACAGAAGACCTTATGTGGATTCTGTTGTTTCTGTCCCCTTTTTTGTAATCGTAAACACGGTCATTACAGCGACGGTAGAATTTGCGAAATGATGACTTTAAACAAGATTAGTTATAACTCTGCAACATCAATTATTTTTTGCTAGTAGTTCATCTCGCTTTGAAAAGTCTTCATACGCATGACATGCCCTTGCCTACCTCTTGTCTCATACATGTACCTACTCGTTTAAACGTTTTTAGAATACTCTTGTTAATTCCCATTCAACATTTTCGATCTGAAAAACATTCTTATAATTTTGTAGAGTTATCTTTCCTTTCATGTATAATCACCATCCACTTGTATGAGATAAAGGCTAGCATATCAATTGGTAAAGATAGGGAAGTCACAACATTGGAGATATACATGTATATAGTGTATACAGTTATCTTTGGACATGAATACAGTTGTGTCATTCTTGTCCCTCTATCAGTATTCTAAACTGATTAGTCACATATCTATATAAACAAAGAGACTTGGGTGAGTATTGTAAACACAAGGTTACTTGGTTTCTTATTCACTGATGTGTATATGGCTGATTACCATTCAAGACTTTGGGTGTCAAAATTACATTCATTAGTATAAGTTTTCATTATATGCATGTTGTTGCATGATTGAGATGTGCTATACGTTATACTGTCTGGTTTTTTATTAAACAGATAGTGTTCCTAAATACCGAGAACCTCCACATAATGGACACACTAGGACTCAGTACACAGTATAAAATACGATTATGTTCTCAATGTCAGGGAGACACCAAGTTCTACTGTCACACATGTAAACATGATCTGTGTTTACAGTGTGAAAAGAAGCATAGCATAGAAAAAAACACCAAATATCACCACGTAGTGTATTATATAACTCGTCACACTGCGAGGAGTTTTACTTCGCAATGCAAAGTACGACGGTGTTCTCATTGCCAGGAGGACATCGAATTCTACTGTCGCATGTGTGAATATGGGTTGTGTTTACCGTGTAAAGAGAGACATGTCATGGATCTGCATACTAAACACCATGATGTTGTTATATACCGGGAGAAATCTAAATGTGTCCCTTTACGAGAGACCTGTGTCAGACATCCAAACAGAAAATACAGAATGTTCTGTGATCAGTGTAAATATTCCGTGTGTAAGCGCTGTATAGAACATAGAACACATCAGCTGATGGATCTTAGAACAGCCTATCAAACTAAGCGACAACAACACAGAACATCCTTTGACAATATCAGAAGTGAGACTCTCTATAACTGTCGTATTATCCTGGCAGGAATCCAAACTGATATCCAAACTTGTCCTCCACAAATGTGTCGCCGTCAATCACAGATATCAACAAAAGCCCAGAGACTGAAGGATCTGATTGACACTGTGGTATGTGATACTAAAACAAGATACAGAGGTTTATTGATTGCTAGAATACAACAAAAGAGACAAATAAACAGACAACTTGTTCAGCTACAGAACTATGAAGACAGATATGAACAATCCGCAAACAGAGCGGTACAATTCCTTTTGTCTCTAAAGACTAATCGTGTCCCCCAGATAACGGATGCCTTTATTCTCCCACAACACCTGCTGCTGTCCCTGACTGAGCGATTCAACAGGAAGGATGTGTGTTTGTCATTGACGGGAATGACAGAAATTCAAATTTCAACAGAAAAACGAAAAGTACGGATAGACGAGGGTGTGAAACTGATGTCCGAACCTATACTTCACACGTATGTCTATGCGAGACACCTTATAATGGTGGTGCACATATCTCGTTTGACGTCAGACCGGGTCTGGGTATCTGATATTGATAAAATAGTCTATATAGACACAACAGAAGGCTCTATGCACTGTGTGAAAGATATAACAATGTGGTATGTAGGAATGCACACAGTGAACAGTTTTGGTGAACTGATTTATATAGACAATAAATTTAACATCAACAAACTGTCTATCGACAATAAAACAGTCACCATACCGTTAAAGATACCACCACGGTGGATTCCGATCTGTGTTTACTTTTCCACGTCGACTGGAGATCTGATGGTCGGGATAGGGAATCTTGATACAAAACTAGGCAAGGTAACGAGGTACGACAGTTCAGGACAACATATCCTGACAATACAGCACGACAACACCGGTCGCAAATTATATAGTTATCCTTTATATATCACAGAGAATAAGAACGGTGATATCATTGTGTCTGACTCTGGCCGTGGTGTGGTGGTGACAGAGCACGGGGGGAGACACCGATTCTCGTACACAGGACCTCCATCAGGATCATCACTAGAATCACGTGGAATCTGTACAGACGCGCTGTCAAACATCCTAGTGTGTGATTTTAGCACCGGCACAGTACACATGATTGACAAAGACGGCCATTTCTTGTCTGTGTTACTTACACGACAACACGGGATACAAAAACCATTCAGTGTGAACTTTGATGATAAAACTAACCTTCTCTGGGTCGGATCATTTGACAGCAACAGAGTGTCCGTATATAAATATATACAGAGGCGTTACTCTCTGACTGATAAGTACTAGTAGTACTGTAGTTTATATCAATCAGTACAAACAGCATAAACAATTAATAGGGAGTCTATTGCAGATTCCTATGACAATGCTGTAGTTAGAATGTATAGATACTAAATAATTTTGTTACAAATAGAGTTTCGTTATAATTATAATGTGGTTTATTACTAATTAGTTAATTATTAATCAATCAAGATAACTATTCCATGTCGTAAGTGATTGAATAACTATTGAATAATAATTACTTTTTGAGAACAAGCTTAAGTTTGAAGAGATTGGTTTCTAAGATTTGTTGAACATTTTTCAGTGGTAGTTAAAACTTCCTCATGTTTACAGTTGCTGTCTTCTACTCGAATTAAAACTGTATCTGTAATAAAATGTATTCTTATAGCATCACACTCCAATGACTTATGGTTAACATTAGTATTAATCAAATAAGGTACTAGAGACAGTCTGAATTCCTATAAGTTTGTTTATTCATTATTATTTCACTTATTTCTAATTCTTTTATTATTTCNNTTTCATTTTTTTTATCAATCATTTTTTCATTGAATATGAAATGACCTTTCATTCATGCGTTAACTCAGGTGACATATTGCAATTGGTCTTCGTCGTCTCGTTGTGTGTTGATCATTAACAATTCAACATTGTTAACTTCTTCATGGTAAATACAATTCCAATTCTTTTTAAATTTGGTGTCAAGCATCTTTGGAACAAGGGATACATAATTGTACATTTCAGGACTGTTGCACCCCAGGGACCTTAGAGGTGGAGCAAACGTTGCCAAAAATTTACAAATGTTCAAAAATCTTCTTTACATATGCACATGTCTGCGAGAAACTGAATACATAGTGATGTAGAGCAGGATGGACTCTACCACAATTGATGTTTTGTAAATTTGGTGATCCCCGAGTTAGGGGTTCTGACCCTGGGGCGAGGTCAAATTTGATACATAGTGTTTATTTATGTAGGACTTCAAAGTGCGATGGGACTCCAAAGTGCGATGGNTGTGTTTATTTATGTAGGACTTCAAAGTGCGTTGGGACTCCAAAGTGCGATGGTCACGCCAAGTGCGATGGTCTGCGCCCAAACCCCGATGGTCTGACAAGCTAAAATGCGATGGTTCTCATCATGCCCAAATGCGATGGTCTGACAAGCTGAAGTGCGATGCTCCTTAATCATGCGCCGTGGCACGATAAAGCTGATAAACAGTACATCAGATAGTACATGGAAGCCGAGTTATCTCATAACCAATGTAGTTTTGGATTGGGGTCATTCATCTCCCTTCAGTTTATCCTTGAAAAAATATTTGTTGGGGCAAACTGACGTTAGATTTTGAAAGACGTTATAATAATGTGACGTCAAAACCGTTACCCACACAATCAGACTTTGGCGTGTTAGACCATCACACTTTGGAGTAACGTGTGGACCATCGCACTTTGGCATGGTCATCACACTTTTGCGTCCGTATAGTTAACAAATCATCGCACTTTGGGGCCACCATCACACTTTGGAGTCTTACATATGAAAAACATCTTCTTTAATGCTATTCAAATACATTCGAAACTAAATGAATATTTAAAATGAGTAGCGATTCTTTTGTCACAATCATACCCCGGCAACGCAGTTTGGGGGTGGAGATACTGTCTGTAGATGCCAAATTTTTTAGCTCCATAAAAAAATATTTTCGTAAAGTGTTATCCTTTCCACCTAGAAACACAATATAATACATATCGACTACTCATGCTCCCTACTTGGATATTTCATTGCACATAGACATTAACGACAAACGAACAACTCAACTTTATGACAAACGGGGCGATTTCAGCTTCTCAATCGTCAACTTCCCATATTTATGTAGCAATATTCCATCATCACACAAATATTTGAAGTTGAGTTGTTAGTTTGCCGTTAATGTCAATGTTCAATACAATATCCAAGTACAAAGCAGACATGGAAGACTCTGTGGTGTCCTTTATTTCTAGTTTGTTTGGATACATTGAATCGACATATAAATGAAAATTATCATCATTATTAGGTAAAACGTCGTGAATATATCGAATTGTCGAATTAAAGGCCAACGCTTAGAGATTTCTTCTTTTCATGGTAGAAGCCTATTGACTTTTAAATTTCTGCCCCATAAGAATATAAAACAGGTCCACTAATAAAAGGAGCACAATCGTCCCATCGGCATTCCCAACAGACTGTTGTCTATCAAATATATGTTGAAAACAGGAAAGGGTAACGAATAATAATTAAATCTCATCCATTTCCTTTAAGAATAATAATGTGAAAGTACGATAAACACGGACCACAAGACATTACCAAATGTGGGTCAGATGCCTAGGAACAAAGTAAGCTTAACCCTGGCGACCGATCAAACCTGGTCGCGTCCTCTTTCTGATCTGTTAAATGAGTCAAATGTCAGGTTTGTAAAGAACGGCCTAGAGATTTTAAGACACTTACGTTTGCTGTTTACAAAATAGTGCATGAACTCTTATCTTAGAAGGGTGTTCTTATATAAACGAATTGTTACGTATTTAGCAAGATAAAGGTCCGGGTTCAGAGTGTCCTATTTGAGATAATGTAAAATTCATATTAAGCTGGGCCCGTTTTACAATGAAAATTTTGCAAGTAGTTATTATTGTCCATTTTGGATGCTTATTTTTTATCTGGGATTGGCGTCTTTATATTTGGGACGAGCCTTCAGCTCTGTTGTTTACCCCTGACCGATGGAAGGAACGAAAGAGGGGTCACGTGATTGGTGTTACGCCCCCGATGGACCCTACACTGTTAGCGTAAGTTTGGCATTCTTCCCTATCAAATTATATCAGTGTTTGTTACCCTTGGTCGATGGACATCCTCCTATTCATCTTTACCGCGCGTTTTACGAGGGTTAAAAGACTAAATATCAATAGCCATGTATCTATGTACTATCTTACGTTAAGAAAGTAAGAAACATATTTATCACCATATTATATATTAAAATTTATGGAGTCATTGAAGTCTCATTCATTAAAATAGGCATTATGAATAGAATTGATTATTGATAGAATATTGATTGTTACGTAATAGTATATATAGGAAAGATATTTCGATAAACCTCGATCTACATGGTGAACGGAAGGGGGGCTGAGTTACGGTGTACATGTCAAGGAATACATTATGGCGGTGAAAAGGGTTAATTACAAAAACGAACAGTAATTTAAAAAACAAAAAAACACTGATACACAGAAATACAAACAAAACAGAACAGCGAACAACATCACCGATGTAAAAATTAGCAACACCGTACAAAACCAATAATCATCAAAAAATGGAATTCAATGCTAGTGTTAACAGCACGAATCTTTTTAACAGTAACCATTGTCTGTGTTATATTTGGTAAATTGGTGGGCAACGGCTGAAACCGGAAATTCCCCTGAAAAGCGATTTTTCAGAATTTCTTTTTTTTTTTTTGAATTATGCAAACAAATGTGGTCAAACCTTTCGACCTTTAGTCTGTTTGTTTGCCCACTCCGGTCCGGGCCCATATATACTGAACCTGAACTCACATCAGTGGTATGCGCATTAGGAAAAGTATGTTGGCGTTGAAGCGGTCGCGGTTAGATTACAGAAATTTCAAACTAGAAGTTATATTCTGTTAAGAATATTTGTATTCTACTTTCGATTCGTTCAGAATTCCTATACAATAAATAGGACGGTGCTATATTAAATAGACGTACCTATATTCAGCAAGATTATACGAGTGTCTGGTGGACAATTGCTGCATGTTAATATGTGGAAATGGCTGTCATTGTATTTTTTATAATATCATGGCAAAAATCATCAATTGGAATCGTAAATTTTATGAATCAAAACAAATATAATATATATTGTTGTTTCTCTTAAAATGGTATGACAAATCAAATTTTCTTTCGAATGAATGTTTTGGCATTATACAGCTTACTCCGGATATAATGAAATCCAGGGGACCAACCTTTTTTCTTTTAATATAACGGATTCTTCAATGATAAGCAAAATTAGTGACCATGTTGACCGCATAGGAAGCTTTCGGAATCACATTTATGTTTCAATGACAACTTTTTCTATTTATGGAGGTAGCTAGTCCTTTCTGAATTGATATGTACATCTCCAAGCTGTAAAAGTTGTTATACGCACCCAGTGTTTTATACTCTTGCTATGCAGTGAAAAACTAAATCAACGTGAGAAAATGAAATTAATACCCCTTCCTTGTATTGCTTGTGTAATTAGTGTTATCAACTATGAACGATAGCTCGGCTGAGGGACTTCAATAATAACCGTTAGAAACACAACACTACTATCACCTCCAGGCGGTCCAAGGATTGGTTTCAATATAAGCGTATTTTCATATATGCGTTTCAAATTAAACCGAATTTTATTTGCAATTGATAATGAGAGACTTGAGGTTTGGGGATTTGTTTTTATTTCAATTATAATCGATATTTTCAAATTAAGCTGGGAATTTACAATATAAAGTGGAGTAAGGCTGGTACTACGTACGGTTTGTATGAAGAAATCAACTAGTTGTTTCATTTTTCTAATAGTTGAATACCCAGCTTGAAAGATTGACCCATGTTCGCCATTATAATTGATGCCGAGGCGTACAAATACAATGATTGGGAGACAGGAGAGAATCAAACTTATCAAGATGATTACCAAAAGCGTGAGTACATCTAGCAAAACATGTATATTCTTTAAACATGATTTCTGTCTCCACGCATTCTTGCATAATTGAATTGTATGGTACAAAGTATATAAAAGGTAAGCTTTGTTTTAGGGTGTGTTTGACTGAAGTATAGATTCCATTACAAATCTGCATTGTAGCCGTGCTTTGACTCTGTTATCACCCTAAACAATTTATTGCATGGTAGTTTGGTGGATATGATGATTTATTCAGCCTAGAAAGTTCACATTCCCCTAGGACGTTGTCATCGGGAAAATATGAAGTTTTCTAGGCTGCAAAAAAGGTTCATCTCCCCCACACTGTTTTGCAATAAATGTATTTATGAAGGCGGACCTGGTTTCTGATTGTATTACACACAAGACACAGAATACGAAACACGATATCGGATTAAGCCAAATAACTTCACATTCCAGTTACACAATACAATATGCTACACCTTCCAATTGTAAACAATACTGTCTGTATTACAGAACGTATCATACACACTCCATGTAGACAGTACTATTTTGTGACAGGGCTCCGCTGACGTCATCGGAACACACCTGTCTAGGTAATGATGATCATTTTATTAACAGCTACAAGTATCGCCTGTCCTTTCGTGGGCTCTTTCCTTGCTGATATTTTAAGTAGACGAAATCATAATAAAATTAAATTATTTAAATTGTCAGATATTGTAGTTTTGGACTGTTTCGCTTACATCAATACTTTATCTGAGTATTTCTACATCCTACAAAGTGCGTATAAATTGATAATTGATAGAGTATGGAGTGGAATGTTCCTGTTTACAGGGCGAAGTGATGGAGCGGTTAATTGTCTTGATACCTACCTTTTGGAGGCGCTGGGATGGAAATGTAAACATCACCTTGTACAGAACCACAGATAACGGATACAACACGACGATAGCAGTCAATGACAACTGTATCCCAGTGGGGGAGACCTATCACGGGAACAACCGGATGGGGGTATGCCTCTATTTTACATGTAAAATATGGAAACATTTATGATCGTGTGTAAGAGAATCATCACCAATATCACCACCAACAACCCACCACCATCATCATCATAATCATATGCTATATCATGTTATTTTGCGCAGGAATTAATTATATCGTTTATTCCCTAATACTTGCTTGATACCACACCATCCCCCACCATCACCCACGAGGTATTCTGTCAACTGTGCCATGTAAAGTTTTTTGACAATTTGCTATTTCATAAAGTAATTTAACGGAATAAACCACATTTAAGGCAAAGATTAAACTTACACTTTATCTGCGTTGCGAATAACAGGAATTATGCATCGTCGTCATCATCCCACCATAAGCATCATCACAAAGCACAATCATCCAATTATATCAAAATAACATACACATCAACCAACAAAAAATAGGACATAGAATTAAAACAAACAGATATAAGGGTTTTTCTAAATACGTTTCATTGTTGGTTTAATAATGCTTAACATAGTGCATGAGTTCGGGGGTAAACAATGAACCATTTTCAAAATCCTGAAAATCATTGTCAAGCAAGGCGCGACAGAGGAGTGAATATTTCTCATGTTCTGTAGAAATGAGTTTCAGAATTCCTGAATGATATATGAAACTAGAGGTCGAAATGGATACAGCTTCTACATACAATTTTTTAATGTGGCTTTCAAAGCTTCATTAAAATACATTGGCGACATTTGAATTTTTTAAAAAAGCAGTCTGCCAATTCTCACTTCGTTGACTCGACATAAAGGCGCGGTCCCACTAGCTGATGGACACTAAACGTATGTTAAAAGGACGCAGCAGAAGAGCCAAATATCGGGATTGGCTCCATTCGTTTTCACCCGCTCCAGAAATGAAACAAAATTGTGGACAATTTGCGAATACAAAAAAGGAAAAGGAAGGACGAGGATAGTACATGTATGTAGCCTGGATATTAAACTGTTCATTGGAAGCCTAACGGATGGAGGTGAATGACAGCTTCGACATACTCCAAACATCCCAAATTATACGAGATGCATCCCAGATACAAACGCTTTATCCTTTTTGAATACTTTATATACGAGATGCATACGCTTACATCCTTTTCTATTTCCGTGCTGCTAACGATTTAGACATTCCATGTAGCTTATCTTTCCTCCCTCTTTCCGTTTCTCAGCTGCAGCGGATGGGAGTTGCGAGGATGCACAGAGGATGCAGAGAGGATACAGCGGACGTTTAACGGAGGATAGCGGACATAGAACGTTTGTTGCTCGTATATGTCGCGGATTGACGGCGGAAAGTTCATCAGTTCTGAAAGCTTTGTGCTGCCCACAACTTTTTGCGCCGATGAAATCGCAGCGGACGAAAGCTCGATATATAGAGCGTATGAAATACGTACGCAATGAGAACACAAAGAATACATAGCGTTTTCCAACGAATGACAAGATTGTTTTTACATCCTCTTGCATCCGTAAGTGCATTGGGGCCTGGGCTTAGAAATCACCACAGTCTTCCACATTTGCATCGTACACTATTGACCATAGACATCATCAGCAAACTTATAACAAACGGTATTATTTCAATTTCAGCAGATTTGCTTTTGTTTATATTGCAGTCAATTTAGCATTTCAATTACATTTTATATGATATATTGTTGCTTCTGTTTCAGAGTTGTTGGTGGGAGAATGGGTGTTTTACAACATACGAACAGATCTTACTGACTTCGCACACTTCGGTATACCTGTACAGTGTTTGACGGGTGGCACAGGAACGGTAAGGGTCAATTTATTTGATTTTTAATTGTTCTGAATTAGAAACTGAAAACAGAGAGGAAAAAACATTAATTTGCTTTGTTTTCTTCGCCATGACGTGATTTTTTATACATCAAGCATGTCTTTGTCGGTGATATGTTTTATTTTGTCTCTAAATTTCAGAGCTCAGCATCAATTGTTGGACGACGCAGTTTTGTGTATTAATAATTTTATTTTTAATTGTTCTGAATTAGAAACAGTAAACAGAGAGGAAATGTCATATGCATTTGCTTTGTTTTCTTCGCCAGGACATGATTTTTGTATACATCAATCCTGTCTTTGTCGGTGATATGTTGTTGTCTTTTTTTCTAAATTTCAGAGTTCAGCATCAATTGTTGGACGACGCAGTCTTGTGTACTAATAAAACTAATCTCAAAGTAGAGTGTATGGATAATATTGATATCAAGTCTTGTGTAATAAAACTACTATCAAAGTATTCTCTATTGATAATCCTAATATCAAAGTATTGTTTACTGATAGTACTAATATCAAGGTCTTGTGCACTAATAATATTAATATAAAAGTCTTGTATACTAGTAAAATTATAATTAAAGTTTTGTTTTATTACAGTATTGTTTGCTAATAATACTAATATTAGAGTCTTGTGTAATATATGTGATAATACAAATTATTGTATACTAGTGAAATTAATATAAAAGTCCTGTGTAATGGTAAGCAATGTTTGATATGTTCTGATAACAGTTTTGTGTACTAATAATCCCACTATCGTGATACATATATAGAATCATCAAGTGTTACGTCATCATGCATTTTAAAGTACTCTTAGCCTTATATACAAAGATCTTTTACTTTTAAAAACAGTCACATGAATAATACTTCTGTGTGATTCTCCACAATCACGAGTTGTCTTTCTTTTAACAAATAAATTCTCTCTCAGGAATAGCCTTCATTTCTTTCAAGTGAATTTATTCGTGGAAGAAATATACCCGTGTCGTGGACTCAGTGGTTGGAGAGTGCATTTTGTAATCTGGTCTGTGGGTTCAATGATTGGGAAACGCGACATGTGACTGGGTGTGTGTTATGTGAGTTCAATGATTGGGGAACGTGACATGTGACTGGATGTGTGGTCGGGGTTCAATGGTTGGGGAACGGGACATATGAACGGGACATATGACCGGGTCTAAGTGGCTGGATTAAATGGTTTGCAGTCTGACCTTTAGTCTCAGTTATTGAAGCGCGTGGTTTGTGATCAGGCATGCGATCTGAGAATGCGATATTTGTCTGGATCCGTCGTCTCGGTTTTTGAGGATACGTTATATAACCGGGCCCTTGGGTTCAGTCGTTGGAGTGGTTGGAAAGTGCGGTTTTTTGTAACCGGGCCTTTGGTCAAAGTGGCAGGCGCACGTTTTGTGACCGTGGGGTTTTGGTTAATATCTCCAGTTGATTCGATACGCACAGCATGCTATGCGTATGAGGACTTTTTAAAGCGAGGCCAACTACTAACAAAAAAGTTGATACTGCAGGGTTATAACGAATCTCGTTTAAAGTCATCATTTCGCAAATTCTACGGTCGCTATAATGACCTTGTTTGCGATTACAAATTATCACTAAGTCATATGTTGACTGATTTGTTTCATGCCTTTGTTAGACTGTCATTTTCCTACTAGATTGACTACGGGTAATCCCGTTTACTTTATTTCGACTAAGGGCTCACGGCGGGTGTGACCGGTCAGCAGAGGATGCTTACTCCTCCATGGCACCTGATCCTACCTTCGCTTTTGTCGGAGGTCCGTGTTGCCTACACTCGATTTTGTATATGTTTTTTGGATTATGATTACGTTTGACACAATGTTAACTTCGCCTTTTTGTATTTAATCTCTTGTTTGCTACAGTGGAAATATATTGATTTTTCTATGTAAGTGTTTTTAACCGTCATCTACCGTTCAACAAACAAATAAAGACATTTTACTTTCCAAATTCATATTGTTTGTATGTTTATATACATGTAAGTGCTTTGAAGTACAGATGCGACAGTTAACCTCTCGCCCAACCAGTCATGGAGACAGTCATGAGAACTGCTCTAAGTTAACTTAGAGCAGATGCAAAGCGGTCGCAAAGCAGTCATGAGAACTGCTCTAAGTTAACTTAGAGCAGACGCAAAGCTGTCATGGACCTGTTCTAAGTTAACTTGGAGCAGTCATAGAGCTGTTCTACGTTAACTTAGAGCAGACGCGAAGCGGTCATAAGCAGTCACAGACCTGTTCTAAGTTAACGTCGAGCGGTCATAAATTAGAACAGCTCTACAGCTGTTCTTTTCTAGAGCAGCTCCGGTCAAGAATAGAGCAGCTCTGTGTATATATAATTAACCGCTTTGGAACTCCAGTTCATTTTAAAATTTGCACGTGAGTGGTCAGTATTAGTGAAAATGCCTGTGAAATTGAATAGACTGCCTTTTTACATAAGATAGAGAATTGTTAATTTAAGAAACAGTGGGGAAGACTTTCGTTCAAACAGTAAGCATGATTGACAGAATCAGAAGGTGTAAAAGTTTCACCGGTTTGCCATTGGAAAATTTTATAAGAGATACCGTTTAAATGGTTCCATTGAAGATCCACCGAAAGCAGCACGAAGACGTAAAATTTCAGATAGTTCATAGCTATAGATGAAAGAATCAATGAAGACCGTGAAATGTCAGCGAACGAACTCACCAGAATATTTAATGAACATTCCGAACCAATGTTAGTCCTTCAACAATAAAAAGATGATCATATTAAACATGATTAAAAAAGTAAGTTTGGTGCGAGTGGCATACATGTAATCCTCGTTCAATATCCGCACGTATATGCACTGTTTTAATAGCAATTCAATCTGTAATAAACCTCCATATGCATTCAATTTCTGTTTTGCGGGGGTTTTTTTATTTAAGAAATTAGCGGCAAAAGATAATTAATATAATAGCTATTCTAAGCGAACTTGGAGCAGTCGTGGACCTGTTCTAAGTGAACTTAGAGCAGTCGTGGACCTGTTCTAAGCGAACTTGGAGCAGTCGTGGACCTGTTCTAAGTGAACTTAGAGCAGTCGTGGACCTGTGCTAAGCGAACTTGGAGCAGTCGTGGACAGTCGTGACCTGTTCAAGTGAACTTAGAGCAGTCGTGGACCTGTCTAAGCGAACTTGAGCAGTCGTGGACCTGTTCTAAGTAACTTGGAGCAGTCACAGAGCAGCTCTAGAGCAGTCAGCAGAGCTGTTCTAAGTGAACTTGGCAGTCAAGAGCAGCTCTAGAGCAGTCAGCAGAACTGCTCTAAGTAACTTAGAGCAGTCATTAGAACTGCTTTACGTCTGCTTTAAGAGAGGTTAGAACTGGTCGCATCTGTATGCGGAATATTGACATTATTGACTAGTTAATGATTTAGACGTGAGAGCTAAATATATCTTGAACTAATTGTCCATTGTGAAATATATGTCAACGTTAATTATTATGTATTAAATTTAAATAAACCATGAAATATATTTTGCATCAATTTCAAAATTATGACGAGCTTGTGAAATGCGTATACTGCATATTCAAAAGATGTCACTAAAATCCTATTCTTACCAAATTATCACTAAGTCATATGTTGATTGATTTGTTTCATATCCTTTGTTAGACTATCATTTTCCAATATAGATTTGACTACGGGTAGTCCCGTTTACTTCATTTCGACTACGGGCTCACGGCGGGTTCAACCGGTCAGCAGAGGATGCTTACTCCTCCATGGCACCTGATCCTACCTTCGCCTTTGTCGGAGGTCTGTGTTGCCCTTCACTCGATTTTGTATATGTTTTTATGGATTATGATAACGTTTGACACGATGTTAACTTCGCCTTTTTGTATTGAAACAAAATTTATATAGTTGCAAATGAAAATACACAAATTTCAAGAAATATCAAACAAAATAAACATAGTCAGTATAAATATTTCCGCGCTTGACTTAAAATATATCACAGCATATGTCTTGAGATGATTTGTTTTTCATCAAGCTCGCAATGACAATGACAATAAGTTAATTCTCAATAAACTGGAATACAGTGTAGAGAATAGAGTTGCGGATATGGGGAGTGAATCCATGAAACTGATGGACGGTGTCAAGGTAGGCGTGGTCAAAAAGGGAATGTATCAAAGGTTATATTCAATGATAGGTAATGAGTTTTATTATGTAATCAAAATTTACTTATTTCCACTTGGGCGGATCTAAAAACAAGTATCTAGGGGTGGCGTGAAACTTACTTGTTAGAAATTTTCAATCAAAATGTAGTCGCCGTAATCTAATAAGTATACATGTATTTAGCTCAACAGTACCGTTTCCTTATGAAAACTTGAAAACACCGTTTGGCATATCAAGTATTACATGACTTACTACGTTTAAAGTCATCATTTTGCAAAGTCTACGATCGCTATAATGACCTTGTTTGCGAATACAAATTATCACTAAATCATATGTGGACTGATTTGCTTCAGACCCTTTGTTAGACTCATTTTTCTACTAGATTTGACGACGGGTAAACCCGTTTACTTTATTTTGACTAAGGGCTCACTGCGGATGTGACCGGTCAACAGAGAATGCTTACTCCTCCATGGCACCTGATAATGCCTTCGATTTTGTCGGAGGTCGTTTCATTTGAGACAATGTTAACTTCGCCTATATATATTACTACCAAAGACAAATTTTCTTTTCTGAATATGAGGCGTTCATTGAAAGCCTGACTATTTCTTGAAATTTTGTTAATAATGCATAGAACAGGCATGTGCTCTGGTTTTCATGTTTACAAATTTTCCTGCAAGTCTTCCCCACGGAGGGAGGGGGTGTTTACCTATACCTTGGTATACACATACATCCCCCCGGAATGGGTCCTTTTTACCAGTTAGATATGTCAATGGTATGCAATTTTAATAATTTGTTATATCAATGGAAAGACAATTTGACACACCATTACATAAATGGGTGTTAAATTTGTCTGCTGGAAATAATCCTCTAAATACAATTTAATATGGCATTTTCCCCCAATATAACTACAAACTCGGGTATTTGATTAGCAATATACACTTACTTGCATGGGCAGTAACTATTAATGAACATGTCACAGTATACGATTGGATCAGAATATATGAAGAGGTATGTTTTCAAAAATATTGAATATACGAATGGGGAGTGCTTTAAAAATTTCCGCGGGACATCTGTACGCAAACGTATTGGTTGTACAACCCCCTCTCTGGGCTCACTGTATGCTTTATATGGTATATTTGTGCTGAATTCCGGATTTTTTCATATTCGTCTGAGATTGGTTTTGTTTTGTATGTTTACAAAAAAGCTCCAAGCACGTTCACGGCATGGTAGCCGTACTCATGCAATTTGTAGTTTAACTCAACTTCCAACTTCCCACAACTTTATGGAACCAAAGTGTGAGTTTTATCAATCTTTTTATTAACTTTTATGTTAAATGCAAGTCATAGTTAGAATGCACACGCATATTTGTTATTGTATACTTGATGACCCCGATGTGATCAGCAGCCAGTATATCGTGACATGTAGGTAGTTTATATTGTCTATATTTGATTGTTTAATTGACATTTCATGATTATCTTATCTCTGATAGATCTATATTGATGTTATTCTTCGCTGTTATTATTTCTTTCTGTGTAAATGGGGCACGCTCGCTTTATTTCTGAACGTACTATATATTGACCTTTCACGTATTCGATATGTAAATCGCTCTGTGTAAATTGCTCACAGTTTTAATTTTTCTCAAAGGTTGTGGTGATTACATTTAAGTTTTCATATATCAGTATCAACATTTTATAAGTATTCTAGTGCGTGTATTTAAAACTCAAGATTTTTGATAACTTTGTAAAGCTTTAGGTGCATGTTATACTTAATTTACTGAAATATGATATCTTTAGCATGAAATGTGTAGACATATTACATGTTTATTATAAACCATGCCACTTATCTTTAGCGCAGAACCTGTTGTAATAGGATCTTATTATTTTTTTTTTGTTTACAGTATTTTACCCTCCCTGGAGGTTGTCTCTCTGCCATTAAAGTAAAGAAACATACATCGTCTTTCTTGTGACAGAATAGTACGATAACTTCGACATGGCTATGGAACGGGAAAGGAAACTCACAGAGGCTGGAGCCGAGTTGTTCATGGACAAATGCAGGAAGTATGATCGGGAAATAAAAAATATTCAAAAGGAAATTGATGTCTAATATCCAATCTTCAGGAATATCCAGAAATATCGGATGCAGAGATGGTACAACGAGCAGATAAAACAAGCTATGATGATTTTAAAAGACTTTCAGATCATTATGTTGACTTTCTGTAAAAAACAGATCAGTTGAAAGCGAAACAGAAAGGATTTCCCATTTGAAATTAAGAGATAATGTAACGAGGGCTGTTACCGAGGTTCTCGCTCAGCGCACACAAGTTACAAGGAAAGATCCTAGCTGTGACAGACAAAGCGTTAAATCTGGATCAGGCCGATCAATCCTTTCATCTGCTCAGTCTGCGATTATTCAGAAAAGAGCTGCACTGGAGGCTGCAAAAGTGAAAATGAAATACGTCGAAAAACAAGCTGCTATCATGACCCAAAAAGCAGCCTTAGAAGCAGAAATCAGTCTACTTTAAATCAAACAAGAGACCAAAGCCTTGCAGAACAGTTAGATGATGAAGAAACAGAATATATCACTGAAGCTCGACAAGCAAGGACAAGTGAATTTATTCAACAACATTATGTGAATTCCACTAACAATATGACACAAACTTCTGTTCAGCCACCTGTGCAAGCTATTACAAGTACTTTTACGTCCGCTGTGCAACCGCCTGTACAGTCCACTGATAGCACGTTCACATCAGCTGTGCGACCTCGTGTGCAATTCACTGATAGTGCATTCACGTCAACTGTGCAAACATATATGCAGTCTAGTGAAACATGCGTTCCTTTGTCGACACTGACAAACTTATGTTCCCCACCCGTGAATGAAATTTGGACTACAGCATATCAACCAACGCAAACCATGGTACACTCTAGTCCCTTGCTTGCAACTTCATCACAAATAAGTCATTTGTATGATTTGCCGCGACCCTTTGCGCCGCGTTCAGGCCAAATCATTCATTGACTATTGAAACGCCAACCTTTGTGCCACGTTCGAGCATACTATCTCAACCGAGTCATTTATTGAATACTGAAGCGCCAACCTTCGTGCCACGTTCAAGCATACTGTCTCAGCCGAATCATTTATTGGATACTGAAGTGCCAACCTTTGTGCCGCGTTCGGGTATACTGTCTCAGCCAAATTCTATAGTGACTACTCAAACGCCTACCTTTGTGCCATATTCGAGTTTACCGTCTCAGCCAAATCCGGTGACTACTCAGACCTCGGGATCACAATACGGTAATCGCTACACATCAGTCAATATGATGCCACATGTACACAATTTGCAGGTTGAACTTTGTCAGATAATGACTAGGATGGTGGCCAGAAAAGATGTAGTACGTTTGCGTTTCATTAAGTACAATGATAGTTCTATCCAATATTTGTCTTGGAAACAAACATTTAAAGCTGTAATGTTAGAACTTGCAGTAACACCATCAGAGGAACTGGATCTCAGGATCAAATGGCTGGGTCCAGATTCATCCAGACAGGCTGAATGCATAAAAATACTATATAGTAGCCAGTGCAGAAAATCACATGGATGCATTACACAAGTTGTGGGATAGACTTGACATTCGGTATGGCAGTCCTGAATTGATAGAAGCGTGCTTACGGAACAAACTTGCGAACTTCCCAAAGCTTTCAAACACTCCGGCTGACAGCAACCGACTTTATGATTTGTACGACCTCTTGAGTGAAATTCAGTGTGTCAAGGCCAACCCGCTCTATTCTTCAGTGCTTGCAATGTATGATTCGTCCACAGGAGTAAACCAAATAGTATCTCTTTTACCGACCAATCTACAAGAAAAGTGGTCAACTCGCGCTATTACTTACAAAAATCAACAAGGAATGCTATTTCCGCCGTTCAGTTATTTTGTCAACTTCATCTACGACATGGCAAAATGGCGCACTGACCGGAGTTTTCAGTACAACACTAGCACACCGTCTTTTCAGAAACAGTCAGCAAATAATCAACCCCAAATTTGCGTGAATGCAAAGAAAACGGAACTTTCTACAAACTCTACATCTCAGGACAAATTGATGTGTCCCGTGCACAACACAAACCACAATTTGAATCAGTGCAGGACTTTCCGTCAGAAACCCATGAAAGAGCGAATAGAGATTCTAAAAAAAATTGCTTCCGTTGCTGCAGTCTGAAACTACACACCAAGAACAAATGCCAAGAGACTATCCAATGCGATGTTTGTAATCAGACCAGTCAACCGACTGGACTTCATGTATCGCGTGTTCAAAATGTACACCAACCTCTCATGACAAGGATGAGAATCTTACAGAAGATGACAATCGGCATGGAGGGGAGTCACGGACTGGTGTTAATATGGTGTGATATTTTTAAGTACATGTAATCACAAATACGCATACAAAAGAGTCATCAATTGTGTGATTAGATTTGTACAGCAGGACAACGCTTGGACTTTGTTTTCCCCTTCAAATTATTAACCTTGTTTGTCCTTTCCTTCGACAATAGCCTAGAATAATCCTCCTGAACGTTACGCAACACTTCTATATACAAACCCGCTATAAGGTGACATTACGTATATAGAGCATAGTTACGGAAGATTATTAGGAGAATATAAAATCGGTGACCCCAAATCTGACAGCCACTTTAAATCTAATCAGTACGGTATTCTCTTTACAACCTACATGCACTTCTCTTCGCTAACCTTGACCTTTTTTATTCTGGAAAACGTGTCAATCCTGTTCAAGAAACCTGTAACGATTTTCGATTTGATCGAATTTCCGACTCAAAAATGCCTGCCTGGATTTACGTAACAGACAAGTTATATCCACATCTTAAAGATGAATGAGTGCATCTGTCAAAAGCAAACATCCATATTCTCTATCCCGGGTTATAATAGATCCTCAGTACACCTTGTCTGTCGTACGAGGCGATTAAATGGGGAGATCCCTCGGATGAAACCGCAAAAATCTCGTCTCACAGCAGGTGTGGCGACTAAATGGGATGGTCTTTCTGAAGAGACCAAAACAACCTTATGTCACAGCAGGTGTGGCACTATAAAGCGCATTCAATGTTCAAAGGTCATAAGCTACGACCATAAGTCAAAAATTTGTAGCCCTTCATCGGCAATGGTGACGCATATCTAATAAGTTTGAATTTGTTTTTCTTGGACCATTTCCGTTGAAATCAATATAAAATATAGAGACAAATAAGTTCAAGATATGTTCAGATCTTGCGTTTAAATCATTAGCTCAGGTTAATTTTGTCTATATTCTACGTACTTTAAAGTATTTATATACAAAAAATACAAGCAATAGGAATTTGAATAGTGAAATGTGAGATATACGAGCATATTGAGCTTAGGCTTATACTGTGATACATTTTTTTGAAAGAAAAGAATGTGTAAAGGAAGACAATTCGTGGTTGACGAGAATTACACACGTGGAGATTTTTCTCGCATAAGGAAACGTCACCATTACCGGTGAACGGCTACAAAATTTTAGCCTATGATAGGTGATTTTAGCCTTTGAGCTGGAAGGGATCTTTATAGTGTCACACCTCCTGTGACGCGATGTTTTTGCGGTCTTATCCGAAGGACCGTCCCATTTGGTCGCTTCCTACGACAGACAAGGGGTTCTGAGGATCTATTCTAACCCTGAATAGAGAAATTTGAGAATGGATGTTTCCTTCTGACAGATGCACTTATTCAGACAAGTTGTTGTTGCATGGATTTCAACAGTCACGTTTAAAGGCAGCATTTCGTAAATTCAATGGTCATTATAACAATTTAGTTGACCAATATGACCTATCATTGAGTCAAATGCTGTCTGATGTGTTTCATAACCATTGTTAAGCCGTTTTTCACACACTGATTTGACTACGGATTGTTCTGTTTACCTGATCAAGACTATGGGCTCACGGCGAGTATGACCTCCTAGGCACCTTATCCCACCTCTGGTGTGTCCAGTGGTCCGTGATTGCCCAACTCTTGTTTTTGTATTCTATTTAGGACTTACGAGATTAATCACTGTTCGTTATATTTTAAGATTTGGAAATAACTATTCTGTTGCAGCAATCCAGACAGGCATATTTGAGTAGGATATTCGATAAAATCGTAAATTATTATATGTTTCAGCTTTAATACGTTTTTCGGAATAACAAAATCAAGGTTTACGAAAAGAAGTGGACGTAGGTTATGCTTGTCTATTTCGCTATATTTATTAAAGAGAATATCGTACTAATTAGATTTAAAGCGGCCGTGCCATCGGGGGTCAGCGATTGTAAAATCAAACGCTTTATCCCCTGATAATATTCCGTATAGTAACCACGCTTTATATATCTGCAAAACGTCACCTTGTGGTGGCCCTGCATATAGAAGTATTGCATCATGTTCAGGAGAATTATACGAAGTTAATGTCAAAGAATAGGACAAACGAGGTTAATAATTTGAAGTTGAAAACAAAGTCCATGTGTTGTCCTGCTCTGCAAAATTAATGCGCATTTGTCCGTACTTATAAAATATCATACCATATATAAGGCACACAGTAAGCCCAGAGAGAGGGTTTGTTCAACCAATTCTTTTGCGTACAGACGTCCCTCGGAGATTTTTGAAATACTATCCATTCATATATTTAATAATTTCAAAAATATACCAGTTTCATGTAAGATTTTTCTACTGAAAATTCTGATCCAATCGTGTATTCTGACTAATTTATATGTAGTTGCTTTCCACGCAAGTAAGTGCATATTGTTATTCTGATACCCGGGTTGTAGTTATATCGTTGGAAAATGTCATGATGCTAAATTTTATTAGAGAATGAATTCCAGCGGACAAATTTACCACCCATTGATGTAATAGCATGTCAGAATTAAATTGGCTACCCATTGATACAACGAATTATCAAAAATTACATCCCATTGATATGTTAAACTGAAAAAAGTGACACATTCCCGTGGGGGGGGGACAGTGAGTAAAGCTGAAAGGGAAATTAGTAACCATGAAAAGCACAGTACATACTTATTCTACGCATCATTACCAAAATTTGAAGAAATATCACGGCTTTCATTGAACACTTCATATGTAAAAAAGAAAAACTATACATGAAAAGAAAATCCGTCAATGGTAGTAAGTTATGTAATACTTGATATGCCAAATAGTACTCCGCAAACTGTAAGTGTGCAAACAGTTCTCCAAAGTGTAAGTTATAAAAAGCTAGGAGACAGTTCAGTTATAAAACGCTAGATACATCAAACAGCTCTACACAGTGTAAATTATAAAACGCTAGATACTATACACCAAACAGTTCTATACAGTGTAAGTTATATAAAACTAGATACACCAAACAGTTCTACACAGCTGTAAGTTATAGATGCTAGATACACATACACAGTTCTACACGGTGTAAGTTATATAAAGCTAGATACCCAAAACAGTTCTATCACAGTTAAGTTATATAAAGCTAGATACACAAACAGTTCTAACACGGTGTATATATATAAAGCTAGATAACACCAAACAGTTCTACACGTGTAAGTTATATAAAGCTAGATACACCCAGACCAGCTAGGTGTTTATTGGAATTGCAGCCCACTTCTTTTTGGTTGACTACGGTAAATATAACAAGTAAGGTCTTTTTAGGGGGATATCATCTTCCTGTTTTGGAAGATGGAAAATAAACAGTGTTTGGTGGAGCCCCCTTCCATGCCACCCCTAGATACTTGTTTTGGATCCGCCCCAGTGGAGATAAGTTAACATCAGAGTACTATTTTTGATTACATAATAAAAACGCTTTATTTTGTAGGGGAGGGGTGTCGTTTAAATGACCTTGTTTGCGATTACAAAAATAAGTATTTTGAAGCAGCATACATAGAAAGATAGGAAAACTTTAAAATACTGGATACACTGTCAATAGCTATCTTGAGAGCCTGTGTTTCTGTCATTCGTCAGCCGAGTGTATCAAGATCTTTTAAGCGCTGGTTGCAAAATTTCGAGAGAAAAAATTACTTGGATATTTTGAA
>CAJDSM010034925.1:0-13531 GCA_903981925.1 Ostrea lurida | reverse complement strand
CTATTTGGGATAGGAAGAGATCTCAAATTGTTCGTTTACCCCGTTTCGCATAGATTGCACCTGGTTGTTAGTACTTTTCCATGTACTCCAGGACTAAGCCTCCCCTCCTTTGTAAAGAGGTAGAGTTTGCACCAAGCCCTTCCACCGCTTTAGTTACCCCAATCAAGAACAACACAACTTTTTGACAAACACCTGTACCATTTTCTTTTTTAACCAACCACGCCCTCTGCCTTAGGTGGCAGATGGGGGGGGGGGGACGATAGGCCAGACAAGTTGAAAACCTCCCAATTATATCTCCTCAGACCCGCCACAGTCATCGATATGATGTTCCTCCACACCAGGTGACCCAACAATTCTTACTGATTTATGATAAACAAGCCAGACCTGAGATTACCCAAGAACACCCGGTTACCTTCCTCCGTTAGATGTGTACCATCATACCGGAACAAACCGATAGTATTGACTGAGATATTACAATATGTGTGCAAAAGTAGCCTGATGTGCCCGACCTTAAAATTGCCTTTTGTAATGTTGCATTAAACTGACTGAAACAAAGTCAGAAGTGCAGCATTCTTGTGAATTAAGATGTATGTGACTCGGATACATGTGCTAATGTCAGCAACTGAATTGTGTGTCCAGCTACCCGCGAAATAGATACCAAATCCCCCTTTTGATCCCCCTGGGCTATCTGTAAAAAACTAATAGTGAAGTGTCAGATGTCCACAGACCAAGAGAACTTTACGAGTTGGGGAAGACGCATTACAATGTTAATTGAATGAAATTAATGTCCAAAAAGTGTTGGGTTCAGTGGTTTTATCTAAGGCTAGTGGTATACCTATCCGTGAAAAAATTGCTTAAAATTGTAAGTGTAAATTGTGTTGTTGTGAGTTGCCCTTGATAGTAGTTTGCCAAAATGTTAACACACTGACTGGGGTTTTTCCTAAGTACAAGTCGCCACGACCAGACTATGACTGATTGGTGGAGTTGCACTTTGATGACGGATGTCTTCCACCACACGAGCTGCATGCATGAGTGAACCTACAATCAGGGTAAAACCTGCATGCTTTGCCTGGGCTGCGTTCAAGATCGTAGCGGCTACGTAGGGCTCGGTAGCGCTACGATCTTGAACGGCATGCTAGGCTAGCCCTGACGTAGCGATAACAAGCATTATTCATACAGTGCGTTCAAGATACCTAGATTTCTAGCCTAGCGGCTAGGCTAGCTGCTACGATCTTGAACGCAGCCCTGCATTAAAGTAGTTGCAATATTGCTGAGAATTTACATGTGCTTGGGTACTACTAGACGTACAAGCATTGCCTCGCGGGCTAAACTCATCAGTATCCAGAGATGGGGTGACGTTAGTGATATACATTAACCACAATTCATTGTTAATCTGGCCCCATGAAGAATGAGGGTTTGCCGCCTTCAGTAGGCGAAATTGTTCGTCGTACTTGAACCATCTATAGGACCGAGACGCCACCATTCGGACATAACCTCATGTATTTTAATAATTCCTGCGACCTGGTCCTGTATTTGTCTAGCATGATACTTACAAAAAGAGTTGTCAGAAGACAACATAGCTCGCCGGGCAGCATGACTATCTATCCTCCCCTCCCCCCCCCCCCTTTAGGTAAAGTCCAAATCCAAGATCAATAGCTCTGGTATTGAATGAAGTGTCTTGAAAAGATAAATATCAAAGCCTTAGATCTTTGTTGCAAAGTAAAACTCAGGGTTTGATTTCTCTTTGGCAAATTATTGGGATTTCTGCGCAACAAGTAAACTTTACTCATATTCAGACAAGTAACAAGCCGAGTAACCATAATACTCAAAGTCAGAATGAAGTTAATATTATTTCAGCGATTAAACGTATTCGGACAATCTAATTGACACATTCTTACTTACTTCACAAGAGAATTTCAACCTGAGTGATAATTTTCGTAACTGGCTTTAAACTATACAGACACATCTTTTTGGAATGTAGCGATTTTCGCCTACAGAAACAGCTCTTTTTGGTGATGTTAAAACAATGAAGGAGCTTTTTATACAATTGACTGTCATTATAATAATACAATTTTTACAAGAATGTGATATTTACAAAAAAAATCTGAAATATCTAATATACAACGTACAATGTTTAGTACACATCTTTGTTTCCTTTTAAACCTTTTACAACGTTTTTTTAATTTTATGTCGTGGAATGGGACGTTAAAAGGTGCCCGTGTCAAGGATCCAACCCTTGGCACGCAAAGATCGTTTCCCCTGATATTCGAAAAAGAGTAGGCTCACTGAGGGCCGTCAGGGAAACTTCAACACTCAAACCACAAACATTGTAGTCCGTTAAGACCGCCGTGAAATGGCTGAAAGATGGCCAAAACGGCGTAAAAATTAAATAATCAATCAATCAAACGATAATCTAGGTCAAATACCAATAGAGAGCATCTATATGTGAAGGCAAAGCCCCATCCTTCTCTTTGAAAAAATGTTGCCATATCAAAGTGTTTGAAAAGTAAGTCATATCTAATGCAAGTTTGGCTAAGGTCAAAGTCTTCGTCCAAAACAAAGGGTTCTTCATGAGGCATTTAAAATGTGTTAAATCAAAGCCTTCTCATCCTTGGTTCGAAAGATATAACCTTAGTTAAAGATTTTGAAAAGTAAGTAAACGTGTATAGGTCAAGGTTACTAGGTCAAAAGTCGTGGTATCAAACAAGTCTGATGATGAGGCATCTATGTGTGAATTATTAAAGTCTAATCCATAGATTTCAAATGATTAGCCCAAGTAAGAGTTTTTGAAAAGTAGGGTCAAAGTCTAAGGTCACTAGGTCAAAGTTTTGGTACCAAAAACAGGTCTCATAATGAGGCATCTATACATGAAATATCAAAGCCCTATTCACCTTTAGTTCAAAAATATAGCTCAGGTTAAAGTTCTTGAAAAAGTGGGTCAAGGTCACTTGGTCAAAAGTTTTGGTAAAACAAAGGTCTCATCATGAAGGATCTATACATGAAATATCAAAGCCTAATTCCCTTTAGTTCAATAGAATAGGCCAGGTTAAAGTTTTTGAAAAAGTAGGTCAAAGTCCAAGGTCATTAGGTCAAAAGTTTTGGTAACGAAATAAAGGTCTCATCATGAGGCACCTATATGTGAAATATCAAAGCTCTGTCCCTTGGTTCAAAAGATATAGCCCAGGTTAAAGTTTTTGTGACGCCGACACCGGGGTTTTTGTGACGCCGACAACTGGGTCAGACAATAGCTCTTCTGCATTCGTCCCCGGCGAGCTAAATTAAAAACGCGGTCCAATGTCTCAATATTGATAGTGAATATAGACTTTTTGTTTGACCAAGCACATAGTACATGAAGAATATGAATTTTGCCAGGGGCTCGTCACAAGTAACTTTTTGTCTTATTAAAATTTGCACCGTCTATCTAGTAATTTACGTTTCATGTCGTGGGTCATTTAATTCCCTGGCCAATTTTAACATAAACAGAGAGAATCATAAACTGGTTTTATTTTTAGGTCACCTGGTAACACTCAGGTGACGCTATTGCACATATTGGTCTTTCGTTACCGTCGTCGTGCGTCCGTCGCGTTAACAATTGAACTTTTTATCTTTCTTGATGAACCACCAGTCCCAATTATTTTCAAAATTTGGTACTGAAGCATCTTTGGGACAAGGGGCAATAAATTGTCAATTCTCAGGTATCTTGCACCTCTGGGCGCACTGTGGGGGTGGGCAATAGTGACCAGTTTCAACAATCTTCTTCTTAACAACGCCTGTCTGGAGAGAAACGAAATGCATAGTGATGTAGAGCAGGAAAGCCTCTACCAAATTGTAATTTGGTGATCCCGGGATAGGGGTTCTGACTCCCAGGGCGGGGGCAAACTTGGTACATAGTGTTTATATTAATAAACATTTGGAAAAGCTCTTCTTTTTAATGCTATTGATAATTAATGTGAAACTAAATGGATATTATTGAATGAATAGGGGAGCTCTTTTATCAAAATTGTAAAATTCATGATCGAATAGATTAGGGTAGGAGTTTTAGTGACTTAGGGTGGGGCACAAATGGTCTTGATGAATGTGTTATACAATTGACATTTTCAACTTCTTCTTAGATAACAGCCGTTCCATTCATTGTTTCATATGGGCCATGAAAAAAGGAATCTTTGGGAAGGGCACATGATACTTGTAAATTTCAGGTTCCCTTGCACCTTGGGGGTGGGGCAAAACTGCCAACAGTGACACTATTTTCAAAAATCTTCTTCTTAACAACCGGCAACTGTCTGAGAGAAAAATACATTAGTGGATGTAAGCAGAAGGCCTCGTACCAAATGTGTAAATTTTGGTGATCCCGGGGTAGGGTTCTGACCCCAGGGCGAAGCAAACTTGGTACATAAGTGTTTTATAATTATAAAATGTTAAAAGCATCTTCTTAATGCTAATTGATATTAATGTGAAACTTATGAAGATTTTGAATGATAGGGAGCCTTTTATCAAAAATTATAAATTTCATGATCCTAGGGGTAGGGGTGTTTGTTTGGGGTGGGGCCAAAATTGGTCATCTGGATGAGAATGTGGTTTACAATTGAACATTTTCATCTTCTTTCTTGATAACAGCAGTCCAGATTCTTTTCAAATTCGGGATGAAGGCTTCTTTGGGACAAGGGGCACATAATTGTAAATTTCAAATCTCTTGCACCCTGGGGCACTTGTGGTGGGGCAAAAACTGGCCCAGAAATGGACAATCATTTCAAAATCTTCTTCTTTAAACCGCACATGTTTGAGAGAAACCAAATGCAATAGTGATTGTAGGCAGGAAGGCCTTGTCCAAAATTGGGTAAATTTGGTGATCCGGGTGGTAGGGTTTTGACCCGGGGGGGGGGGCAACTTGGTATACTATGTTTATATGAAAAACATTTTGAAAAGCATCTTTTAATGCTATTGATATTAAATGTGAAAGTAAATGAATATTTGGATGAGAAGGGAGCCTTTTTCCTAATTTTACCCCCTGCAACAAGTTGGGGGGGGGGGTGTTAACTGGATCAGGTTGTCTGTCCATCGTCTGTAGACAGAATGGTTCCAGCTCTTTCCACCTAGAGTCACCATATCATGCATATGGTTACCCATGGGACAAAGTGGTTTCCTATTATGATTTTGGGGTCAAAAGGGAAAGGTAAGTGCAACTGGACATCAAAGTAGCAATATGGTTTCCGGGTCCAGAGCATTATCCTTTCTAACCATAGAGTCCTAATTTCATAATAACACATGAACGAAGATGTTCTTTATTGAATTTTAGGTCAAAGGCAAGTCACTGGACATTAAAGTCAATATGGTTTTCATTAAAAATTCTTGAAACAATCGTGGTGAGATGAAATGATAATCTTATTGTGTATATGAATGATCTATGCTGATTTCATGTGAATAAAATACTCTGTATTGAAGACTTAAGAAATGCAAATATGAGACTCCTGTGTGGGCTATGATACTCAGGTGACGTTATTAGGCCTGTGGGCCTCTTGTTCGTTTTAAGTTGCTGGGGGACATGTGCGCTAATGGGGTCGACAATACTAGTGATTTGTAGGCGGCTGAAAATCTCGAAACGTAAATTTTCAGGGCCATCTATCTTACCCGTTTGAACGTTATGAATTATTGGCATAAGAATGCCAGACTAACCCTCTGTGATGAATCAGATGTCAAGACGCCTGGGGGTACGTTTTCTGGCTGTGGCACATTGATGATGGCCTCGGTTGGTGTATCTGGTGGCTGGGTGCTTGATACCAGGTATAGGTATCGCTGGTCGCCGATTTCTCTTCTGCCGTCGTCCCTTGACGGTTGTTCCGATGTCTCGCATTCTTACGCGAGTTTTGGGCTCTCGTCCTGACTCAGAGGCGTAGGACGGATTTTGAAGGGGGGGGGGGGGGGCAAACTTAAAAAAAATCAAAAAAAGTGGGGGGGGGGTGAAACTTCAAAATTTTGTGACACAAAAAAAAGAAAAAGGCATTCGAATACTGAAAGGGGGGGGGGGAGGGGGGACAAACATCTATAAATCACTCAAAGTAGGGGGACATACTTCTAAATTTCACAGAAAGTGAGGGGGGGGGGGGGGCAAACTTCAAAATTATGTGAATTTATGCAGAAAAATAGTTACTTGACAAAAAGTGGGGGGGGGGGGGGGGTGGGGGGGGGGGGGGGGAGATATGCCCCCAGGCTCCTACGCCCATGTGACTGGAGGCATGATCGATGGCAGCTGATGTTTTGCAAAAACGATTCGAGAATATGAAGAATGTGTTCTTCAGGACCCAGTTGCACAAAAGTTAGTTAACTTTAACTGACAGTTAACTTCTAGTTAATGCTATATAAATGTACTAGTTAATGGGAAGTTAACTGTCAGTTAAACTTAACTAACTTTCGTGCAACTGGGTCCTGGTATAGGTGATATTGGCGCCAAATTATAACTGCCTTAGATACAATCGGCAATCCTCGGCTAACTCCGCTACGCGCGGAGTTCCGAATGCCTTAGATAGGCAGTTAGATAAGTTGTACCACAACGAAATTACCTTATTGTTAACTCGTACCAATATCAAGTCTGACCTTACACAACACCGTGTCATTCCGTCATTTAATATAGCAATTAAATAATCTGTCTAATATTGCATACATGTAATGTCATTGGTACACAATAAAACGCCTTTTTAAGTTGTTTTTTTTTTTTTATTTATTTGTGCATAATGAATGAACATTCCTTGGCCGCTGCATTATTGTGATCAATATCATATGGCCAAATCTGGAAATAGAAAAAAAAATACATGTATATAGACAAAAGGTTTAGACAATCCATGTATACAAAATATTCATAATGTAACTTCTATATACATGTATGTAGCAAAACCGTTGGCCAATTTCCACAATGTCAGATGGCTTCAGGACTCCACTGGATTGGTTGGTTGTATATAGAGAATATTACGGCTGAAGGGGTCTTTATCGTCCTGGGTAAGCCATTTATGTACCCAGGGTACTTTTATTTATTAGAATGATACCCTGGGTACTACATAATATTATAATCGTACCCTGAGTAAGGCGGAAAATAATATCGTACCTCGGAATTTTCCGATGAGATACGTGCTATTTCGATATCGCATGGCATATCAGCCCGAGGGTTGATATGGGGCCCGAGGGCTGATACGCCTTGCGATATAGATTTTAGCATGTACTATTCTATTTATCATATACTGTCAAGCTTAAAATAAGTCGTGGTAAAGCAAGGCATTTTCCAAGTTACAACTCTACAGGCCTGTCTTCCGTGACGTAATTTTCCATGTACGTCTTAGATATGCATGTCCATATGATATATCCCGACCAACTCGAAATAAAGGGCACCACAGAATCTGACATATCTGCTTCGTATCTGGATATTTTCCTTAATATTGACTGTAATGGCAGACTATCAACCAAATTATGTGAAAAACATGATAACTTTAACTTTGCAATCGTCAACTTTCCAATGTACCACTATCACCTGCTTATGTGTATGTCTCCCAGTAGAGCATGTCATGTGTATGAGGACTTTTTAAAGCGAGGCCAACTACTAACTAAAAAGTTGATGTTGCAGGGTTATAACAATTCTCGTTTAAAGTCATCATTTTGCAAATTCTATGGTCGCTCTAATGACCTTGTTTGCGATTACAAAGAAATTACACTAAGGGTCTAGTATGACCTATTTTCAGAAGTTGGAAATTTTGTGTCCTAATACTTTCTAGGACATGTACTTATTATCCATAGTCATTATATCCAAGTTTCACGTATACTTATTGTGATATGAAATAGCAACGTTGTCATGTTTGGTAAGTAATTTTGACATTGCGGAATTCTAACGTTGCGTCCTGTTCATCAGGGCCCGGTGGTTAACTTTAACACAGTGGTTAAGGTTAACGCAGTGTTGAATCCTAACCAAGTGATTAGCTAACACAATGGTTAAATTCTGTTTTTCGAAAGCAATTTAACACAGTGGTTAGCTAACACCGTGTTAACTTGTGTTAACCACTCGCTAACCATTTGAGTACCCATAATGCACGTTTACTTCCTATATAAACAATACGACTTAATTGTTTTTAGGTTGAAATTAAAAGATTAATGAAATGATTATTATTGGATATTATTCTTTCTGATATGATATGTAGGCCTATTTAAGTATTTTCATTGTTAATAATCCGCGAATTCGAATGGTTTATACTTTAATTAATAATTATCATTACAGTACACAGGATCGAATGTTCAAGAAGATATGCTAACTACCAATCACTATGATATTTATTAACCTGAGTATGAAAGCGTGTTTTTAGCTCACCTGAACCGAAGGTTCAAGTGAGCTATTCTGATCGCCTTTTGTCCGTCGTCTGTCTGTCCGTCTTTCTGTCCGTTAACTTTTCACATTTTCGACTTCTTCTCAAGAACCACTGCGCCAAATTCAACCACACTTGGTACGAATCACCCTTAGGTGAAGGGGATTCAAGTTTGTTCAAATGAAGGACCAGGCCCCCCATCAAAGGGGAAAATAATCACGAAAATGCAAAAAAGGGTGGTGTCATTTAAAATCTTCTTCTCAAGAACCACTGGGCAGAAAAGCTGAAATTTATATGAAAGCTTCATGATATAGTGGAGATTCAAGTTTGTTCAAATCATGACCCCCGGGGTACGATGGGGCCCAATAGGAGATCAAAGTTTTACATATTAATATATAGGGAAAATCTTTCAAAATCTTCTCAAGAACCACTGGCCAGAAAAGCTTTTCATTCATATTTATTTCCCTCCATAGAGGATCATGACATGAAATACATTATCAAAACATTACATAAATGATCAAAATACTACTAAAATAATACATGTACAATTATAGGTAGAAGAAGTATAACATACAGTGTGTACATAGTGGTACAGAAGTAACATGCACAACCCTTTTTAACAGTTCATAGGGGATGTTGCTCTGTTGTACTGAGATGCAGTGCTGTGCATAAGTCTGAATTCAGCATGCGGAAGATGTATTTGCTGAATACGAAAGTTGAGTTACAGTTTGCCGACCTAATAATGTCAAAACAGATCGTCTTCTGTAAGAGCGCATAACTCTACAGACAAGTGTATATCAAATATATCACAATTTTTTCCCACCATTGATCTCGAATGTTAGCTGTTGCCGGGCATGTGCAAGAAGCGTGAACAAATACATTTGTAAATGTTTTTTGACACAATAGGCACATGTGGATATCGTTACATTTTCCTGATATTTGAACATAGTTTGCAAATAAATTTACACAAGGTTATTTCATAGGTTACTAGGCATTTTCCATAGCGATGAAGGTTCGTTGTTGAAGAAAATAAGTTGAAAGAAAGAAAAGTCAGGGTCACAGGATAAACGGGTCTGACGCCGTAGTCTGTGTAGTGAAGAGACGACGATCTTCCATGCCAGTTTATTGGGAACGAGCCGTCCTGTAGCCAGCTTTGTAAGTGGTCTGTGAGTCCATACATTTCTATAATTTCGGGAATAAAACCAATCTGGGTATTTGAAAGGCTGTAGACGAAAGAATAAAGGCGTGTCAAAAAATATGTTCTTCGTAAGAGCAGCAGAATTCAACCGACACAGTCTTCCAAGAATAAGAGTTTTCTTACGTCAATCTCTGCTGCTATTGGTAGGACATCGAAAAAGGATTCACAGATGTCTGATCTACATAGTTTTGGATTTACAGACAAAATGTTGGAACGTATTTAGTTTCTGCATATCAGAAGAGGATATATGATTCCGAGTTCGCAGCCAAATAAAATGGAAGGCAGTACAATCGTTTTATATAAGTGTATCAAAGTCTTAGGATTGAGATACTGCGAGCCTTAGTCGGAAAGTGCAAAGTATGATTTGCGTCCCTTGTTGCATGCTTCTTTTATTCTTGTAGAAAGTCTACATTTATCATCCACAATTATACCTAAATGATTGTAATTTTCACTATTAGGAATCAAACATTGGCCTAGAAACCATTGTCTATTTCTGTCGATTTTTTCGAACAAAATGTCAGCACACATGATTGGTTGCATTAAATCTAAAACGCCATTTGTTTGCGTAATTAAAAGCAGTGTTCAAAGGGACTGGAGTAAGCTAATACATGATACATCGTCAGCTAAGGAGGGACAACTACTGGTATGTTTAATATACCTGTATTTCTACTACAACTCTCTAGTTCACATAAGAGATCATTAATAAAAACTAGGTACAAAAATGTAGACAATACGCCTCCTTGTCGGACACCTTGATTAACATGAAACCATTTTGACACAGTTTGGTTGACAACAACAGAGCTTACAGTACATGTACTTTGGTTCAATTGTTGATTAAAGCCCATGTTTTGCCAGTAACACCAACATTGAACAATTTAAACATAAGACTGCCTCAAACTGTGTCAAAAGCTTTGCTAGAATCTAAAAAGCTTACATATACATTGTTCCCGTGCTCTAAATTGTGGAAAATTGTTTCCTGTAAATTGAATGACGCAGTAAGGCAGCTTAACGATTTCTGAAATCCTTGTTGTTGCACATTGGGGAAATACTCACACGATATCAAAAATTCAGATATGCGAGACAGAATTATTTTTCAAAAATTTTAAAAAAGCAAGAGCAGTAATGCTAACTGGTATATACTGTCACACGAATTTTTGGGGTTTTGACCCACTTTTGTACAAGGGAATTATTAATCCTCGTTTCCATTCTGGGGTATTTTACAACAGACACCAATTGCGTTGTATATCTTCACAAGACAGAGAACGAGAGACTTCCCCCCCATGAATGATATGTTCGTTGGTGATAGAATCATGACCGGGAGCTTTGCGAAATTTCAGACAGTTGATTATAGCATTAAGTTCTTTTGTAGTAATGCTTCCTCCAGGTAAGTCTTGTATATCACTTTCGCAAGTTTCAGTTATGCGATTAATTTCCATTTCTATTTCAGATTTAAAGCCAGCGTCAAAGTTGTCATCATTTAAAGGGGTATATATTTTCTCATAATATTTCGCAAATGTGTCTGCTACTCCTTCGGGATTTGTGTGAATAATGCCTTGCTCATCTTGGATCTCAGGGTATATTCGAGAAGCTCTGGGCTTTCTACGTTTGGTTAATCTCCAGAAAAGTCGTATATCTACTTCTGCAGCTTCATCAATATCTTTATAAACGCCACACATATAATGTTCATGTGCCTCATCGAGGGCCCTACGAAAATTACGTTTTGCTCTTTTGTATTCGCAGTATGATAAGAACTCCATTCCTCGTTTAGCTCGTTCGATTTTATGTAGTTCTTTAACAGAGCTGTCCAACCAGGACGGGTGAACGGGTTGAAGGATGATGAGGGAATACATTCGTGTGCGCATTTGTGCAAGATCTCGGTCAATTTGGAGATATATTCTGTAATGTCAGATTCACTGTGGAGCTTGTTGTTAATCACAGATTGAAGATTTTCTTCAACTTTATTTTTGTATTTCACAAGATTTTCGGCCATAGCTTTGTGCCATGCAGGATGATTTGTTTGAACATGTTTGAGTCGATGACACTGCATACACAAGTTGAAAATTGTGATAATTGGTAAATGATCAGAGGTAAGAGAGAAAGAACCTTCTTCGTAAGTTTTGTAGTGATCCAAAATTTTAAGGACAGATTTGTCAAATAAGACATAATCTAGAGTTGTTTTCTTTTGTACAAAAGAAAAATGTTCACCATCCGTTTCAAAGTCCAATACACAAGTTCTGTCTAGAAGCAAACGACAGCAGAATTTGTGATTTGCGTTCATTTGTTCCGATAGTATCAATAAGACTACCGTTGAAATCGCCTGCAATAATGACCTTTCATAATTTGAATAATGGTTATAAAGGTTTTCAAGCATATCTAATTCTTGAACATAGAGTCAATGTTATTGTCAGAGGGTAAATATACACCCAATATATACAAATTACCACCATTATTTGTTTTAAGCTCAATGCCTATTATACGGACTGAGTCATAGCATGGTATTTCTCTAATGGAAAATGACAAATATTTTCTATACATTATAGCAACACCACCTTTGCCAGAGAAAAATGTATTTGTGTAAATAGGTTTTTCGTTATCAATTTTAACAATGCTGGAATAGTCCTTGTGTATTGTATCTAAATACCCTTTTGTTNTAGGTTTTTCGTTATCAATTTTAACAATGCTAGAAAAGTCCTTGTGTATTGTATCTAAATACCCCTTTGTCTCATGTTTAAGTTTATGTTCTGACAGTATAACAATATCACACTTTTCTCTGTCTAGGAGCGACGAAAGACATAGCGTGGAGGAAAAAAGACCACGAACATTCCAAGACATAAGAGTAACCATTAATTGACACACTAAAAAACAGAAAATAGTATGCTTTGACAAAAACATGATAGAGTTAATATGTGTTGTCAGATGAGTTTGTCGAGACACCGTCTGCCTGAGCATTCCGTTGATCGCACAAGGAATCCCATTCACGTTCGTTGTACCACTTGCGGCACTTGACCCCGCCAGGCCAAAATCCCGGGGCCTCTAAGGTTTGCGAGCAATGGGGCGGGACGTTGATTTTTGCGGTCCGGACTAAGTATCGTCCTTTTGGTTTGAATAAAGTAAGATGCGAAATGCGTACTCCCTTGCTTTCAACGTAGGTTTTAATTCCGTCGTAGGTTGACTCTTTCTGTCCGTTAACTTTTCACATTTTCGATTTCCTCTTAAGAACCACTGCGCCAAATTCAACCACACTTGGTACATATCACCCTTGGGTGAAGGGTATTCAAGTTTGTTCAAATGAAGGACCAGGCCCCCCATCAAAGGGGAGATAATCACGAAAATGCAAAAATAGGGTGGTGTCATTTAAAAATCTTCTTCTCAAGAACCACTGGGCCAGAAAAGCTGAAATTTATATGAAAGCTTCCTGATATAGTGGAGATTCAAGTTTGTTCAAATCATGACCTACTGGGGTTCGATGGGAATAGGGGATCAAAGTTTTACTTATGATTATATAGGGAAAATCTTTAAAAATCTTCTCAAGAACCACTGGGCCAGAAAAGCTGATAATTATTTATATGTATGCTTCCTGATATAGTGGAGATTCATGTTTGTTCATATCATGACCCCTGGGGGTACGATGGGGCAACAATAGGGGATCAAATTTTTACATATGATTATATCTAGGAAAAATCTTTCATAATCTTCATCAAAGATATTTACCTGAAGCTTCCTGTATGGAGTAATTTAAGTTTGTTCAGATAATGGCCTCACCACCCCTCCGGGGTTGGCTGGGGCCACAATAGGGGAATTGAAAGTTTTTACATACGTATATGTAGGAAACTCTTTTTAAAGACTAATGACTTTTCTTATTCTTTGTGTTGAGAACCAATGTCGTTGCTGAACATATTGTGGAGGGCCCTTGGGGTCATGACTCACCCTCAAAATGCATTTTCTTTATCCCTGTGTTGAGCCATTTTCATTGACACATAATCATCATTTATGGGTA
>CAJDSM010034920.1:0-18176 GCA_903981925.1 Ostrea lurida | reverse complement strand
GAAAATACACACCAGTGATCAAGCACAGGAGCCATGCATGGTCCGCGTAAAACCAATTGAATTCTAATTGTCCAGTGTCATACACTGGTGATGTATTTATAGGCATTGGCCTGTGAAAAGGTGAAGATAACGAACAGTGAACTATCTCGTAGGTCCCGAACAGAATACAAAATAAGAGTTATGACGTAACTGAAATGTCAAAGATGTTAAACTTTTGCACTTTAAATGTTCTACAAAGATTGTTAATTAAATGTTTTTGGAACATAATTTGTACTTTAAAAGTTCTACCGTGAATATCAAGTACGTGTATAATAGAAATGTTTCATTTTTATAAACAAGTACTTTTGAAGAAATGTTTTATAAATCACTTTGTAGATGCTTCGCAGGAATAATTTTAGAAATACAAATTTACGTAATTTTTAATCAAAACATAACATATCTGTATTGAGTATTTCCAAGTCCTCCCCCCTCCCATTCTTTTCAGTATATGTTATATCATTTTCATTATGCCTCTGTCGTAATTGTACAATTGTTATATAGTAATAGAAAATTATTCGTTAAAAAATATTTTGCAAAATTATTTTATTCAAGGATATAGTAAGGAATTTAAAGAATAATTAATGAAATATTGAAGCGACATCATACATGATTATATTCTTAAAAAAGTAATGAATTTTCCAAAACTATCAGATATAGTCAGTCATACTTTGGGTTTATCATACCTAAAATAAAATTAGACTATCATTATGCCGGGATTCAAAGACCTTTTCATGCAATTAGTATAAGGTTTTTTATCCTGCTACTAAAGGGTTAAACGAGACTGTTGAAATATCTGCAACATTAACTTATTTGTCAGTAGTCTACCTTTAGTTTAAAAAAGTGATCATACGCAGAACATGCTCTTGCATATCAAATTAGTTGAGAAAAAATGCCATATGCAGGTGATAATGGTGTATTGCTCCACAAATTTGGAAAGTTGATTATGGAGCACTGAAGTCATGTCATTTGTCGTAAAAGTTTAAGTTTTCCAATTAACAAATATGCCTTCGTGGTGTCTTTTCTTTCTAGTTCACAGGGGCATATCGAATCTACATATGTTAGAAAATGAGTACTGTTACTGTTGATGATAAAACGTCGTCGATATTTCTATGTGTCGGGATGAAAGTCACGGCAAGAGATTTTTTTTTCTTCTCTTGTTAAAGCTTTTGGTTTATTCTGCCTAATAAGAATATCAAAACAGGTCAGCCAATCATGAGCACAATTCGTGCCCATGAGAATTTCGATACTGCTTGAAGCTGGAAATCCTGAATAAAGAAACTGCCTAGATACTATCAATGAGAAACTCTTGTTTCTTTTTAATATCAACTATGGAGTTCTTATGCGTAAAATCAGAGTGCTGTTTGACAAAGAAAACTTTTGGATATTAATAATTGCTATTTTTCCTTGTTCCATTTTTATTGAAGAAGATGCTGTTATCAAAAAACCTTGTCCATAGTTCATGGCGAGGAATAGTAGTGTAAAGTGCTGAAAAATCGTACATTTGATGCTGTTGATTTGGGAAATTTCAAAGTTTTGGGGGATTTTGTAAAATTCACCTTTAATTTTCACCACACGTCGAATATGTTATGGCACAATACGTCTGATGTTTCTCCTTCACACAGTTACTATGGTAACATTTTTGTGAGGAGCAAAGACAGTAGCACATTTACTGAATCCAGCAATGTATCTTTTATTTGTGAGGTTTTGAAATCCAGTATAGGCATGGTAACTTATATTCATTTACCCAAATATGTGTTTTAAACTTAAATTACCAAATGAAGAATTAACTTCGCTTCGTTTATTATTTCTTCACTTCTGGTTTACTAAATAATGAGGGATAAATGACATGCCCTTTTGTTTAAATATTCCTCTTATATTTTTTATCCATTTTGATAATTTCTTTCCATATTTAGCCCGTCATCTGGCAAAACCTTAGACAGATTCCATGAAACGGAGTAGGTTCCGATAGATCAGGGCTCTCTGAATTCTTTGACTTTTAAGATAAGTGACTCTTGGTCGTCACGATATTAATATATATTGACATCATCAGTAATTACATGTATATGCCCAACTAAACTATCGTTGAAAGAACATGTCGGTGGATTTTGTGTTAGAACGACATCTGGTTCCCAGGGGCGGATCCAGAAATTCGAGTTAGGGGGGGGGGCAACATCATATGGGGTCTGGGGGCCGCCTTGAGGCCCCAGTGGGTCCAGGGCAAAGCCCTGGTGGGGGCAGGGGGCGAAAGCCCCCGGAAGCTCCAGAGTTTTAGAAATTTTGTAAGGCTTGAAATTTGTCTCCGAATTAGTCATTTTCAATATATTTCTGTCATTTTCAATCATTAAAATGACGCAAATTTTGAAGGTTTATGAATGGAATATACCTTTTCTCAGAAAAGCAACAATAAATCAAAGATATTGTCATTTACTTTACTGATTTATAATCTTTACAAAATTAAGAGGGGGCGCCGTGTGTAACTTATTAATTTTTCCAGTGAAAAATAAGATTATATACTACACTTGGTAAATTTTAGGGGGGCGCTGGGTGCATGACATACATTGATGACGTATGATGTTAGTCCGTCTGCTGATTATGTGCACGTTTATTAGACCCTGGTTGATATGTTGCTTTGACCGCCCTGTGTGGTATAGTATGATCCTGTGATATTGTTGTAGACCGCCCTGATGTGTGTATATAGATCCTGTATATGTGTTTAGACCGCCATGAGTGTGTTGTATAGATCCTGGTTGATATGTGCTAGACCGCCTGATGTGTGTATATAGATCTGGTTGGTTAGACCGGTATGTGTTTTAAGAACCCCCTGAATGTGTGTATATAGACCCTGGTGATGGGTATATAGACCCTGATTAAGTAGGATGAAACACCATCTTCCATATCTTCTCCCACTTTCCGAGCAGGTCTCCTTCCATGCCGCCATGTTGTTTACAATATCATCACAAATTCAATGAGGAGAGTCTGCTGCTGCGTAGGAGCAGATACAGGGTGTTGTCATTATCATGACGCCAGCTTACTCCTTCAAAACTCGAGGCTTGATCCCACCTGTCCTTGCGGCTTTGTGTGGGCTGAGTTATCCCAACAGTTTGCAGACACCGTTAGATGTACCGGTAATACGGAGATGGGCGGCAGAGTACCTTTCATGCTACACTGCTCCTAGAATTCTTCACGATACGCGTACGATGCTTGATTTCTGGGAGAATGCCTATTGAAACTGTTTAATCAGAATGGTTGCATGGTCGATCAAATTCGCGTACAACAAACACTTCTCAACAGCGATATTTTATTGGGATTTGTTTCCTTTTATTTGGTATTATGTCCACGAAATTGGCTGTCCCCCTCCTGGGTGACACAACACTGCCTACATTATTTAGTTAAATGGATTCTTGGCAGAGTATATAGACTCATATTCCCTGTCAAAGTTTATATTCTCAAGAGCCGCCAGGCGAATATATACTTTGACAGGTAATATGAGTCCATATACCCTTCCAAGAATCCATATAACAAATATGTACTACTGCAGAGCGATCAACGTGAAAATTGAACAATCAAAGAGAGGGGTAGAGCCCCCCCCCCCCCCGGGGGGGAGGGGGGGGGGAAAAAGTTGAGTGATGAAAATCTTAATTCATTACATTTATCCAGTATTTCAACTCATAACTTTAAAAGAAGGACAATTGTATTTATTTCTTAAATTTTTTCAACATTGCCTTTAATCCAAAAAGGCGAAGTTAACATCGTGTCAAACGTAAGAACGTTGTGAAATCTAGGCATGTTGGGTCTATAATAGCCTAAAGTCAAATGGTGCAGCCACCTTGAACTATGACGTCACAAACGGTAAACTTGTTTACAAACACGCAACCGTATTATATATTGTCATTACGCCACGAGCGGGTTTTGGTAATACATGTAATTATTAAAGTAAGTAAATGTAGTTTTACAAATAAGTTTTGAAAATACTCAAATTATAAGGTGGATAAATGCAAAAAAGTAACGATTCAGTTACGAAGCGGTTAACTATGGAGGCCATTTTGTATCCCATCTATTCTTGACAGGGTGTATGACCTCATGTTCCCGGCTTGTCGTCCAATCAAATGTCTGCACTTTTCTCTGCAGTAGTACATTATGCCATATGCCCACTTGGCTATTTCTGGACAGCTCCTTATATAAATGTCTTTTGAAATTTTTTTCTGTCGCTTGTATAACCTTTAATTATACGAATAACCTTTATAAACCTGATATTCCAGTGTTACTCTTAACAGTGCAAATTTTTGTAACACTTTACTCAGCAATGAATTATCGTAGCCTCGAACCCTTTGATATCCATCATCAGCGGGTGGTCCCATATCACGGAATCCGATTTCAGACCTGTCTGACACCTACTTCCTGTTTACCTAACATACATGTATTTACAGCAACCCGGCCATTTCTGTCTTTGACGCTTTTTTGTGTATTTGCATAATGTGTTATTATACAGATTCCATCTAGTCAGCCGGGCCCTTCCTCTCCTGCACCATTGTCCCACTACACTCGTACGAGAGTAAAATTGACGTACAGACATCGCGCCATTGTAGCACAACATTCGTACGAGTGTGAGATTTTCATGGGTATGGCACAACAATGGTACCACACTCATGCCGGAGTTGCACTACCGCCCCACAACTCGTTCGGGACCCGTGCGAGCTCTCCCCCTACACACAGGGTCGCGAAAATGGCACAGCTGACCGTAATGTGCGATTGTAGTGCTGCAGTTGAGCGACTGTCGTGTCAGGCTGGTACAGCCACCGTGTCCCGCCCACCACCACCACGATTTCAGCGATCCCGAAAATTATTTCAACAAAAAGTTAAACCGATCGCAGCCCTCGTAGACACCGAAATTTCTGTGCCACTGTGGTGCGGGGCTCGCAGAATCGTACGGGAGTGGTGCAAAACCTACGAAAAATCGATCGTAGACCGGTGGTACGGGGCTCGTAGCCCATTTCTGACTGAGGCATACAGGCTTTCAATTTGTTGGCACGGCCAGCTACTGTTATACCACCACCTTGACCACCGACATCCAAATATAAGAATTCGATGCTTAATTATATCGCTCATTATTGGTTTGTTTGTCTCAAGATTTCAGTAACTTGCAGTCATCTACAAATAAATTACAGTTGATCATAAAGATGGTGTATCACTCATTATTGGTTTGTTTGTCTCAAGATTTCAGTAACTTGTAGTCATCTACAAATAAATTATAGTTGATCATAAAGATGGAGTTGTCATTCTACATGCATTTTTTCAAGTTACCGCGATCAACACGGCTATATGAATAACGAAATACGTAAGTCATCTACAAAGTTAAACAAGTTGTTGGTACAAATTCCACCCGGATTACTTCACTTACACTTGTTTTCGAGCAAATCAATTTGTACAACTAGATACTGCAGACACAAACTGGGAAATTGTTTTTACGTCTGAAAAGAACTACTTGGAAAACAAGATGTAGTCATTTGACATTATATGATGTAGCCGTTGTCAAAAATGACATTTAATCAACATCGTTTAATTTTTTTTATTTGGTTTTGGCATTTTATATTTCTAGTTATTAGAAATGTAAACTTAAAGGCTCTCGTCTCCTATTGAATGGGGGGAAGGGGGGAGGGGTCCAGAACCCTATTCTTCGAACATGTACTGGTAAGTACTAATACTATGACAACAACACCCATTGGACACATTTAGATGTGAAAAATTTTACCTGGAAATAAGACCATAACCAGCTGCATACTTTGACTTTTAATATGCAGCTATATAGAAATGTAGGTCTTTGGAATTTACCTATCCGTCCCTTCTAGAGTATTACAGTTCTGCAGCGGTGTATAAAAAATGTATTCACAGTTAAAGGAAATACAGTTGACTCCGGGTATAACGAGGTGGATGGGGAACGAAAAATATCTCGTGATCATTCAATTGGCGACAGAACTTCATCTCCATTATGAATTCTGTCAAAGATTATGCCAGACCATGGGTCAAAGAACTTGATACCTTGTCAGAATGGATTGAAAGTACAAGAAGAATATTGAAATTCTGTATTAGACACATACGTACCAAAGTCCGTCTCATCTATCATTCTATGTTCCGTAAACCAGAAGTGATCTAAGAATTAGATAGGTTACATGAGGAATATGTTTTAGTTCCAGCTGACAAAGCCTGTAACAATATTGTCTTTGTCTGTAAGGCCCATTAGTAAAACTGCATTTTATCTAAAACGAACTTGGTATTAACTCCACATTTGGTAATCGTACTTGCACTCCTACTGCTCTTTCAGCTTCAAATACATTTAATATCCCAGTTTTATCTATCAATAATAATGATTTCCATTTAATATGTTCGATCAATACATCCCAACGAACTAGAAATAAAGGACACCACAGTCTTCCATGTCTGCTTCGTACTTGGATATTTTATTGAACATGACATTACGGCAAACTAACTACTCAAAATTTATGACAAACGGACGATTTCAGCTTCCCCATTGTCACTTCCCATATTTATGTACATGTAGCAATATTCCATCATCACCTGCTTGTTCTGCGGTATGATCAGTTTCTGAATCGAGACAGGGTACTTCTACAGGACAAGTTGTTGTTGCAGGGGTTTCAACAGTCACGGTTTAAATGCAGCATTTTGTAAATTCTATGTGTCGTTTATATAACAATTTAGTTTACCAATATGACCTACCATAAGTCGAATGCTGTCTGATGTGTTTCATTAGCATTGTTAAGCCGTTCTTCACACCCACTGATTTGACTACGGATGTTCCGTTTAACCTGATCAAGACTATGTGGTCACGCGGGTGTTGACCGGTCAACAGGGGATGCTTACACCTCCTAGCCACCTTGATCCCACCTCTGGTGTGTCCAGGGGTCCGTGATTGCCCAACTCTTGTTTTTGTATTTCTGTTTAGGACTGCGAGATTGATCCACTGTTCGTTATCTTTGCCTTTACATCCCAGTCAATGGGACGGACGAATATGAATTACCGTACCTATACTGGATTCCAAACCTTCACAAAAACCCTTACAAAGATACATTGCGTGGATCTAGTAAATGTCCCACCAAGCCCCTGTCTTACTCCTCACGAAATATATTGACAGCTGTGAAGGAGCAACTCAGACGTATTGTAAAACTACATATATGCCGAGATAGTGGTGAAATCAAATGTGGATTCTAAACAAACTCTAAAGAGCTTCTAGTATTGGAATCCCAGAACCTTTCTTATATCAACAACATCAAAACAAGACTTTTCAATTGCAACACTTTAAACAACCATTTCGTACGATTAATTAAACACAATACTTTTTAACATTATAGACAGTTGCTTCTTCAACAAAAACAGAAAAACGAAATATTCATATCTAGTGATCAGTCATTCAAAAAATTATTTTGTTAAAACTCCACTCTGATTCTACACGTGCAAGTACTCTGAAGTTGATGTTAAAGCAATGCTGGGGTTCCTAGGCCTCATTGACAATATCTTTGTAGTTTTTGGCAATCAGGTCTTTCAACAGTTTGTTGGAATTCCATTGGGCACGAATTATGCTACTTTATTAGCTGATCTATTTTGTATTCGCATGAGGCAGCATTCATTCAAAAGCTTTTACATGAAAAGAAAAAAAATTCTAGCAGTGGTCTTTAATTCGACATTCCGATATATTGACGATGTTTTATCTCTTTATTAATAATAATTTTCATTCATATGTCTATTCAATATATCCCAGCGAACTAGAAATAAAGGACACTACAGAGTCTTCCATGCCAGCTTCATACATGTACGATATTTTATTGAACATTGACATAAACGACAAACTAACAACTCAATATTATGACACAACGGGACGATTTCAGCTTCTCCATCGCCAATATTCCATCATCACCTGTATATGCTGTGTATGTCTCTTAACTTATTCGATACGCAGAGCATGTTTTTGCGTATGATCAGTTTTTGAATCGAGACAGGCTACTAACAAACAAGTTGTTGTGTCGGTTTCAACAATCAAGGCAGCATTTCGTAATTCATGATCGTTATAACGATTTAGTTTGCAGTATGACTGCTATTGAGTCAAATGTCGTCTGGTGTCTTTCATAGCCATTGTTAAGCTATTTTTCATACACTGATTTGACTACGGATTGCTCAGTTTACCTGATCAAGACAATGGGCTCACGATGTGACCGGTCATCAGGGGATGCTTACTCCTCCTAGGTACCTGATCCCATCGCTGGAGTGGCCAGGGGTCCGTGTTTGCCAATATCTTGTTTTTGTATTTTATTTGGGACTTTGAAGATTGATCACTGTTCGTTATCTTTGCCTTGACATTGTGGCCTGATCTTACCCACATTGGTCATGATTTCAACAAACGTCTATCTGCACTACCCGCGAATGTTTGCATATATGAAACGTCACCAATGCTGGTGAAGGGCTGCAAAATATAGGCCTATGCTCGGCACTCAGGGCCTTTGAGCAGGGAGGGATCTTTATCGTGCCACACCTGCTGTGACACGGGGCCTCGGTTTTTCTGGTCTCATCCGAATGACCGCCCCATTCCGTCGCCTCTTATGACACGCAAGGGGATGCTGAGGACCTATTCTAACCCGGATCCCCACGGGTTCACTTTGAAAAAAATTGTCTCTGCACTACCTTGAAATGCATGCATATCACTATGATCAATCATGGTCCTGTTGTTCTCTATTCTTTTTTTTAAGATTTATCCTGTATACCCCTTTTAAAATTATCATCTACTTATGGTGGCCCCATCCTTTCGGGGGGGGGGGGGGGGCATAATTTGAACCAATTTCACACTGCGCTTTCTGGGGTTTACTGCATATTCATGGTCCTGCTGTAAGATTCCTATGTAAAACTTTAATCCCCAATTGACCACAATTTGAACAAATGTAAATCTGCACTTCCTGGGAGCGTTTGAATATAAAGATGAGTAACCATGGCTCTGCTGTTCTTGAGATTTTTTTCCAAAATGTATATATCGTCATTTAAAAACTTTGATTCCCTATTGTTGCCCCAAACTACCCCAGGGGGCGTAGTTTGAACAAACCTAAATCTACACTATGTCATAAAGCATTCCTAATAGATCTTGTGGTTCTTTTGAATTTAAAGATTTTTAAAATGACCCCACCCTATTTTTGCCTTTTGTTGATCATCTCCACTTTGGAGGGCGCATGACCCTTCATTTCAACAGCCTTGAATCCCAAGGATGATTTGTGCGAAGTTGAATGGGTTCTTGAGATGAAGATCTTAAAAAGATGCAACCAATTTTATTTTTTTACTAATTCTTGATTATCTCCAACTTCGAAAGGGTGTTGCAATTTGAACAAAACTTAATCCTGAAAGCATTTTTTGTATAACAAGATTGGTTGAAATCAGCCCTATGGTTTTGAAGAAGTTAAACGTTTACAGACAGATGGACGGACAGACTAACCTTGACCCAGCAGCCATGAAACTTGCATTTTTATTATGATTTAAGAAATAACTCTTACATTTTTTCGGCTAATCCAGGTATCACCGAATTTTGGACGGTAAAACTGCATTGCGCGAAGCGAGCGCATTGATGCTAAAGTTTTACCGTCCAAAATTTCGACGATACCTGAATCAGCCGAAAAAAGCATTGATGCTAAATTTTACCGTCTAAAATTTCGGTGATACCTGAATCAGCCGAAAAAAAAATCATTGATGCTAAAAGTTTTACCGTCCAAAATTTCGGTGATACCTGAATCAGCCGAAAAAATATAGATAATTCTATCTATTTGAATTTCCATATTTGCCCCGACAAAATAATGTTCAATCAGACTTTAATTATTGGATTATTTCTTGGCCCATGACTTCAAATAACCTAGATAATGTAAATCGATCGCGCAAGAATATACAGTCCAGTGATGACGTGACCACGTCTCTAAGAAATAGAAAATAGTTATGTCATGGGACACAATTATTCGCCACTCCGCTTCCAAATAGTGCTGTTTTTGAGATTAACAGTCGATAATTGGGCCCCTCGCTATAAATAGACAAAAGAATTCCCCACAGTGTGTGCTTAATTGATGACATGTACACATGTTTTGTCGTCTGCATTAGCTAAACAATGTAAACATGCAGAAAATTCGCACAAAGTAAACAGAAATTTCTGTGTCTAATTCATTAAGGGATTTAGGAAAATGCTGATATATATTTATTTACACAGTCATAAAAATCGGTAACATCAAGGTATCGACAGCAAATGAAATGTTGGCCTACTACCCCCTTGTGTGTGTGGGTTTTTTTATGTCGGGGTCGATGTGCTGTGCTTTTGTTTTGTTTTTCCCATGGTATGGGTGCATTAACTGAGATCCAATGTAACATTAATGCTAAAATATTGAGGTAAGATTTTAATTCTATCTGCAGCAAATAGCTCTCAAACTTCACCAATTGGAGGTATGCGTTTCGTGGTAGCCATTTTAAAAGTGGCTAATAAAGTTTTTGTTTGTATATTGTTTATCGTCCCTCTCGAGAATTTTTCACTCATATGGAGACGTCACCATTACCGGTGAAAGGCTGCAAATTTTGACCTATACTCGGCGCTTACGGCCATTGAGCAGTGAGGGTTCTTTAGCGTGCCACACCTGCTGCGACACGGGACATCCGTTTTTAAGGTCATCTCCGAGGACCCGTGACATTCACACCTGTTGCCGAGCGTTTGGCAGTGGAACTGTCACTACCTGTGTTAACGACTTAGGTCTGTCGCGGCCGGGATTCGAACACCCAACCTTCCGCATGCGAGGCGAACGCGCTACCGACTGAGCCACCGCCGCGGCGACTAATAAAGTAGTTCCGGCTTTACGAAGGTAGTTCCTGGAAAAATCATCTGAACTTTTAAAGGTGTTTAGCCAATGAGAATCGGTGCTAAGTAATCACTTAAAATAAAATTAAATGATAGAGGCATCTTTATTCATCTTGACTATATATGGTTTGTTATCACATTGTTTGTTTAATCAAAAACGCCAAAATGCTTTGGGTGGAAAGCTGGAAATAACAGGACACTCAAAGAGGCAATCTGTATATGATTCGACACATACTTTTCATAACGTTCTGTGGAATCACATGCCATCTAGATGTCAATACGCATCATAAACAAAGCTTCTGGTCATGCCTCTCAAGGGGGGGGGGGGGGGGAACTACAAAGCCCACAATATTTGTACACATTATCTCACAGATGCTCCATAGTTTTCTCATCATAGAGAATTAGCTATAGGATGCTGTAGTTATGTTGGATAAGACGCCTGTGTAATGCTATTCTATGTGCATGATTTATATACAATTCACAGGAACGTATGTTAATTTTCTTGGAACAGTTAGAATGGGTCCTCAGTATTCCTTGCTTGTCGAGGCGACTAAATGGGGCGGTCCTTCGGATGAACCGCGACCCTGTATCAAAGCAGGTGTGCACGATAAAGATCCACCCTGCTCAAAGGCCATTAACGCTTAGTATAGTCCTAAATTTTGCAGCCCTTCACCGGCAATGGTGACGTCTCCATCTGAGGGAAAAATTCTTGAGTGGGACGGTAAACAACATACTATTGATCAATCATGGGGGAGTCTCTTTGAGAGGTGGCAATTTAGGACCTTCTTCAGCTGCCTAAAAAATCCCCTGGCTACATTTTGTTAAATTTTAGTGAAGGGTGGGGAGGATGGAAGCAGTCACCATTGCTATACATGGGTTCAATTTATAACTTTCATCAACTAGCAAAGTAGATGGATGGGGCATCTGCTCTGAAGATGAAAATAATTGTTTGGAGGGCATCCCATCTCAAACTCTAATTCTACAAGCTTGCAACAACAGATTTCTATTAAAGAACACCAAAAAATATTTGTACTTTTTTTATTAGGCCAATATTAAAAACTGTACTAAAAACAAATTTTCAAAAAGGGTAAAGTGGAAAACTGGATTACATAGTTGGATCAAATTGACAACAGGTATATAATCTATAAAATAGGAAAATACAATTTCAAACATGACATTGCACAGAATGCTGCTCACCAAAAGAGCAGGAATTATCAACCAACATCCTTAGGAAAACAATGATTGTCCAGGACTCCGGTAGATCAAAAACATGCAGAATATCATGTCAGTTGTTCCATTACATAACATGGAAATATTCCATGATTTCTGCATAATCGTTGCATGTTCATTTGAATTTATAGGCAAATTGACTAAGATACACTAACTGCGCATGTCTCATAATAGCTAATCCCCTGAAATAATGCAAAATAAATCTGAGGAACCAACTCGCCAACTACACACAACAGTGGATCTCAGTATCAGTTGTATCACCCATTAAAGATTTGTTTGTCTCACGATGTCAGTAACTTGCAGTCATCTACAAAGTTAAAAAAAAAAGTTGTTGGTACGAAATTATTCCCATGTCTGCCACCCCAATTACTTGACTTTTAACTGTTTTTAAGCAAATCAGATTTTGCAGACATAAATTGGGAAATTTTGCTTTCATGTCTGTGAAAAACAAGACGTTGCTATTATACAATGGAGCGTTATTAAAACTGACATTTAATGAACATTATTTAATTTGTCTTTAATTTGATTTTGGCATTTTATATTTATAGTTCTTTTAAATGTGAAAGTTCTCAAGTTAACAACAACTTAAAAACTCCATAACATTCTTCATCCTTGAATACTGGATTATGTAGCTATTTAATAGGACAGGTGTGTAGGAATTATTCCCCAACCCAAAAAATTAAAATAAGGGGGGGGGGGGGTCAGAAACATATTCTTCGTACATTTACTGGTACATGTAAGTACTAATACTATAACACCCCCCCCCTCCCCGCAATATACACATTTAAATGTGACAAATTTTACCTAGAAATATGACCATACCAGCATACTTTACCTTGACTTATATAATAGTATAGGTCTTGGGGGGGGGTGTGAAATTTACCCACTTTTCCATAAAGTTCTGCAGCGGAGTATAAAAATTATAAAGAAAATAGGAAATTTGGATCATTGGGATAAAGGCTCTTCCAAATATTTCCCATGAATAGTGCTGATGATATAGTTCAGAAATTATCCATCTGACTACAAATTATTTTTTATCAAATTTCCATGAAATTGGAAACACACCAAAATTTAATGGGGCCTTTCTAAAACCGGATACATCTGTGTACCAATCTCCAAAGCGATCTGACTGTTTGTTTTTGCATGGAGTTGCTAACAGACAAATCCACAAATAAATTTATAACCTCCTTTGTGGAGGTAATAAGTGAAGAAAGATGGGGAAATGATTGTTGGCTGTAGATAAAGAAACATTTTCTTTTTAATCACCAGAAATCAACATTAAAGCGGCGAATATGGAACTAAATAAGGAGCAAACATCAACATCTCTTTCATCAACATTCACTTTAAAACCCATTTCACGACCGTATGTTGTCAATATATTATTACTGGAAAAGTCAAGACAGATGTTATTTACCTGGAGTGACCAAGGTCTACTTAGGTGCTTTACACAATGAACTACATGAATAGTACAAAAAATATACTGATTATCTGCCAACTGCATCCTATCAATTCATGAAATATGTAGACAGTTTAATTTCATTTGAAATTAGTGTTAATATTAATGAATGATATGTGAGGATATTAGCCAACAATTATTGTCGATTTTTGGAGGTTTTCCTGTAGATGATCAACAAGTTTCTAGAATTTTCATATTTATCCTGGGTATCAAAAACGATGTTTTTATTCATTTGATAATTTGGTGGGTTTTTTTTGGTCAACAAAAATACCCTTTGTTCCCAAAACTTCTCTTATAGTTGATGCAGTAGCCAAAGCATCTTTTGTAAGGTAAGTATTGGTGTTCTACATATGTAGGGGACCATGCAATATTTTATATTTATCACCGGGGTAGGACCAGTGCATTTGAAAATTCAGTGTTAAATAAAGTATGTGTCCCATGCAAACTACTTTAAGAAAACATTTGTATCCCATATATGTTTTAAATAAAGAAGTTTGTGTCCCACCACAAAGCACAATAAAAGACATATAATATGTTATACATGTATATGTCTTTGGCACAATTAAGACTTTATAAGAACAGTGCTCCACATCGAGTACATGTACCATGAAATGGATTTTTCTGTAACATACACGCATTGCAGACATAGACAAAAAAGCGTAAATTAGTTTTATATGATAAATGCAGTCACAAAAGTATATTTTTGTTGCATTTCTAAAATTAAAAAGTAACATATCCTGACAGAGAATTGCATTCACATGGAGTTAAACACTGGGAACATTGATGGACCCCCCCCCCCCCAGATGAACCCCAAGTCTAGGTAGAACCCAATCGTTGCCAATGCAAGGAGTAAGCATCCCCTGTCTGACCAACTAGTCGCACCAGTTGTGAATGCTCATGCTATATGAAATGAATTTGAAATAATGACAAAGATATGCAAGTTACAAAGACAAAAACGGATGGAACACTTACTAGGAGTACAATTTGTTGAATACCTTGTTCACTTTCCTGTTAATCATTCTCTTCCAATCAATGGGCACAATTTTAGCGTTTTTGTCAATACAAAATAGTTGTACCATCCAAATTATCCACACACAACAATCATTGTCCCATGTCCTGTTGTCATAAAAAAAATGTTTGTGTCCCATCGTGTTTTGCATTGGTCCCACCCGGTTATAAATATTGCATGGTCCCTAGAGTAAGGATTCATAGATCAGAATTTTCATTTAAATACAACACACAAAAGCCCTACCTTAAACAGTCCAAAGGTTATTGCATATGTCAACTTTTCTTAAAGAGAGACATGGACACCTTTTGAGCTAAATTTTATACATGTATTTGCATTTTTAATGTTTAAAATATTTTACCAAGTTAAAATATTTTAATATTTTAAAATATTTTACCAAATTATTTCTAATGGTCAGCATAAAGTTAAGTTACAAGCAAGATACAGCGCTCACAATACTCTGTTATGTAAACAAGGCTCATGCCTTGTTTTTGTTTATGTAAAGGTTGCTTAACAGAAAATACCATGTTTAAAAGAACATGAGATGTGAGAAACACTAGAAACTGTTTAGTTGTGTTCAGAATGGACTTGTAATTTGAAAAAAAAAAATCCGCTTAGTGTTACGTACACTAGCATATTCAATAAAGGTAAACAAAACGAAATGCTAACTTTAAACGTTACTGTTGAAACCCCTGCTACAACAACTTGTTTGTAAGTAGCCTGCCTCGATTCAAAAACTGATCATCCGCAGAACAAGCTCTTGCATATCGAATAAGAATTTGTTTTCATTAATCTACTGTATATTTCCATATCAAACTTCATCTCCTATTCATCACTGTTCGTTATCTTTGCTTTTACATATACAGTTTGCCAAAAATTAGTTGACTTCATAGGCAATGTTTTTCTCCCTTCCTCTGACCACTCCCTGGTATGAGATTGGTCGCTGTTGATTTTTTTCCTTCACCTTTTCATTTCATATCTATTATGAATATTCATTTTCATTTATATGCTAATTTATATTTCATTTCATTTATATGCTAATTAGATATATCCCAGTGAACTCAAAATAAAAGACTGTAGAATCGTCCATATCTGCTTCATTGAGTCAAATACTGCCTGATGTGTTTCATAGCAATTGTTAAGCCGTTTTTCATACTGATTTGATTACGGATTGCCCCGTTTACCTGATCAAGACAATGGACTAGGAGGAGTGATCATCCCTTATTGATCGGTCACATCCACCGTGAATATTCATAATAGATATGAAATGAAAAGGTGAAGGAAAAAAATCAACAGCGACCAATCTCATACCAGGGAGTGGTCAGAGGAAGGGAGAAAAACATTGCTTATGAAGTCAACTAATTTTTGGCAAACTGTATATGTAAAAGCAAAGATAACGAACAGTGATGAATAGGAGATGAAGTCCAGGAGTCCGTGTTTTCCCCAACTCTTGTTTAATGTATTCTGTTTGGGACTTACGAGATCAATTACTGTTCGTTATCTTTGCTTTTACATTATGGCTCCATCCTACCTCTACGGGCCCTAAAAGAACAAGCTTGAATTTGCACTACCAAAATATCCCTGCATATCAATGTGTCTAAATTATGGGCCCTGCTGTTCCTGAGATTTCGTAAGGTGTTTCTCCATATATTTTTATATAAAACTTGGATTGTCTATTGTGGCCTGATCTTACCCCCATGGGTCATGGTTTCAACAAGCTTCAATCTGCACAACCTGAGAATGCTTGCATATATCTGAGTATTCAAGGCCCTGCAGTAACTGTTGTTCAGAGGAGGGTTTTTCCTCACGATTTTTATGCAAAACATTCATACCCTATCATTATCCCACTCTACCCAAGAGACAATTTGAACAAACTTGAATCTGCACTACCTTGGTGTGTTTGCATATCAATATAATTAATAATGGCTCCATATTGTTCTCATTAAAAAAAAGATTTATCTTGTACACCCCTTTTAAAACTTTGATCTTCTGTGGTGGCCACATCCTACCCCGGGGGCCATAATTTGAACAAACTTCAAACTGCTCTACACGTGGGAATCCGGTTAGAATAGGCTCTCGGTACACCTTGCTTGTCATGAGAAGCGACTAAATGGGGCGGTCCTTCGGATGAGACCGCAAAAATTAAAGCCCCTTGTTACAGCAGGAGTGTCACAATAAAGCTCCTTCTCTGCTCAAAGGTCATAAGCCCCGAACATAGGCCTAACTGTTGCAGCCCCTCACCGGCAATATTGAAGTAATCAATCAAACGACACTACCCGGGGATTATTGCATGTTAATGAGTAAAACTAGGAAAATAAAATTTCAAACATCACAGAATGCTCCTCACCAAAAGAGCAGTTTACCAACCAACATCCTTCGAGTCCGGTAGATACAACGCATTTAACAAACTGCAGAGATCATGTCAATTATTCCATTATATCACCAAGTATAGACATATTCCATGATTTCTGCATAATTGTTACATGTTCATTTGAATATTATAGGTAAATTGACAATGACACACTATCACTACATGACTCTTAATTAATAGCTAATGCAAAAGTCAAATGACTACAGACAACAGTGGATCTCAATATCAGTTGTATCACTCTTTATAGGTTTATTTGTCTCACGATTTCAGTAACTTGTAGTCATCTACAAAGTTAAACAAGTTGTTGATACAAAGTTACCCCCATGTCTGTCGCCCTAATTACTTGACATTAAGTGGAAATTTTAATTTTACGCCTGTAAAGAACTATTTGGAAAAACAAGATGTAGCCATTTGACATTTTATAATGTAGCCGTTGTTAAAAATTACATTTAATAAACAAAATTCAATTTGTTCTGAATTTGATTTTTGCATTTTATATTTTTTATTAAAAATATGAAGATCGACTCTCGAGTTTGCAACAACTTAGAAACACCATAACATTCTTCATCCTTTCAGAATATAAGTTTAAATAGCTACTGAATAGGGAGGGGGTGTTCCAGAAACATATATTATTGAATAGGACAGCTTTGTCGGAATCATTCTAGAAACATATTATTGGTACATGTACTGTTAAGTACTAAGTGAATACTATGACACCCCCAACCCATAGACTCATTTAAATGTGACAGATTTGACCTTGAAATATGCCCATAACCAGGTGCATACTTTACCTTGACATTCAATCTGCATGCAGCTATATAATCGGGGGGGGGGGAGGGTGAAATTTACCCATTTTCCCTAGAGTGCTACAGTTCTGCAGCGGTGTATCAACTTCGTAGATCCTGCAAAAAAGGAAATAGTACTGATGAATATAGTTCAGGAATTATTCCTCTGACAGGCTTAACAAGAAACTACAATATATCTTTATGAAAATTTCTATGAAATTGGAAACACACTAAAACTTAATAGGAACTTCCTAAGACCAGATACATCTGTGTACCAATTTCCATAGCGATCTGACTGTTAGTGTTTGCCTGAAGTTGCTAACAGACAAATTCACAAGTAAATTTATAACCTCCTTTGTGGAGAAAATAAGTCAAGGAAGATGGGGAGAGAATTGTTGGCTGTAAGTAAAAAA
>CAJDSM010034919.1:8042-23631 GCA_903981925.1 Ostrea lurida | reverse complement strand
ATAAGAATAACAAAACACGAGTTGGGCAATCACGGACCCCTGGTCACACCAGAAGGTGGGATCAGTGTCTAGGAGGAGTAAGCATCACCTGTTGACCGGTCACACCCGCCGTGAGTCCATAGTCTTGATCAGGTAAACGGAACAATCCGTAGCCAAATCAGTGTGTGAAAAACGGCTTCACCATGGCTATGAAACATATCAGACAGCCATTTGACTCAATGATAGGTCATATTGGTGAACTAACATTGTTATAAAGACCATAGAATTTACGAAATGCTGCCTTTAAACGTGACTTTGTTGAAACCCCTGCAACAACTTGTCTGTAAGTAGCTTGTTTCGATTCAAAAACTGATCGTACACAGAACAAGCTCTTGCGTATCGACTAAGTTGAGATAATTACACACATACTGATATAGCAGGTGATGATGGATATTGCTATATGATATGGGAAGTTGACGATGGAGAAGATGAAATCGTCCCGTTTGTCATAAAGTTGAGTAGTTAATTTGCCGTTAATGTCAATGTTCAATAAAATATGCAAGTACAAAGCATAAATGGAGGACTCTGTGGTGTCCTTTATTTCTAGTTCGTTGGGATATATTGAATCGACATTTGAATGAAAATCATTATTATTGATGAATAAACATCGTCAATATATCGAAATCTTGAATTAAAGGCCACCGCTAGAGATTTCTTCATTTCATGTTGAAGCTTTTGAATGAATTCTGCCTTACAAGAATATAATGTTGTGTACTTGGTGACCCCGAATGTTCTAGAAAATATATGACCTTGTTTATAACCAGTATTGATTTCTTTTTTAGTAACACGGGTTTGTCTGATTATGTCAACAAGTTACATAATTCATACTTTCTAGCGTATTCTAGAAATTGAAGATTATATATAGACAGTGACTTTGATGAATAGGAGACACTCGTGATTTGAACTCTATACTGGGAATAATTATTATTTTGTGCTCTACTGAAGGAGAAGTTTTGTGTATATTTGGATTTATTAATTAACCGGCCGGACAAACATTGTAAGTTAGATTTTCTTTAGTATTAGAAGTTGTTATTCTTGTTTTTAATGTTATTGTATAATTGTAAATAAATTAGTAAAATCTTAGATAGTGTTTTGTTGAACTCAGCTTGGTATTTTCGTAAGGTAAATTTCTGACCTTGATTTTATTAATCGTAACAGAAATTGGGGGCTCGTCCGGAATCGATACAATTTTTTAACAAGCGGAGTTCAACATGTTTTCAGTAGAAAATTTTGTAGAAAATCCAGACGTCCAGGCGTTTGATAAGTTGAAAAAAGATGAGTTGTTGAGTCTTAGTACACACTTAGGGTTAGAGGTAAATCTAGCATGAAGAAACAGGAGATCTAGAACTGTAGTAGCTAAGAAACTTTTGGCTGAAAACATTTTTCCAACGTATGATTTTCCAAAGTTAGAACAATCCGGAATGTCAGAATTAGAAATCAAATTAGCTTTGAAAAAATTAATGTTAGAACGTGAAGAGAAGAGAGAAAGAACGTGAAGAGAGACAGAGAGAGAAAGAACGTGAAGAGAAAGAGAGAGAGAAAGAACGAGAATTTGAGCGAGAAAAATGATGATTGAATAAGGCAGAGAAAGAGAATCAGAGACAATTTGAAGAGTCAGAGACAATTTGAATTAGAGAAATTAAGATTGTTACATAAGAACGAAGCTCGCCTGTCCGATGTGAATTCGACGCAGCTAAAAATATCAAGAATTAGTTCCGAAAATTTCAGGAAAAAGCTTATTGATAAATATTTTCCTCAATTTGAGAAAGTTGCAGTCAAATTTAAAATGGCCAAAACATACTGGACCACATTATTAACAAGTGTATTAATTGGCAAGGCGGCGGAAGTTTACTCAGCGCTAGCCATTGGCGAGAGTTCAGATTATGACAAGGTCAAGGCTGCATACTTAAGGCATACCAACTTGTACCAGAAGCGTACAGACAGAGGTTTAGAAGTATAAGAAATTCGACAATCAAACTTATGTAGAATTTGCTAGAGAAAAGAAGATTTATTTGATCAATGGTTAAGATCTCAGGAAATAGACAATTTTCAGAACTTTAGACAACCTTCATCTTGGTAGAGAGAATTTAAGGACTGTGTTCATCAAGATTTAAAACACTATTAGAAGATAAGAATGTGAGAACTCTTGAGCAGCTGCAGTCATTTCAGATACTTACCCTCTTTCTCATAAGAAAACATTTTGGTCCAAAATCAGAGTAGTGGTTCAGTGAAAAGTTCAGACTCAGATAAGAAGAGTATCACAGAGTCTCAGTCTCCAGTACATCTAATTCCCATCACCACCCTACAGTGGTTCTACGTCCGGTCCAAGGTCCAGGCCGTTCTGAAGGATCCTCTGGTGTAGGATCGCTTCTACTTGTACTTATTGTAAGAAAAAAGGTCATCTGATTAGTGAGTGTTTTAAGCTTAAGAGAAAAAATGACCTTGACAAACCACAACCCAATGCTTGTACAGCATTTAGAAATGATAGGAAAGCCTTTGTTTCATCTTGTTCTGGCACTCCTGATGTTCAGGGTTCGAATGTCCAGTTTTGTTAATTCTATGGAGGATTATAAGCCTTTTTGTCTCAGGGATTGTTTTTTCCATTGATGCTTCTAGTGAAGTAAAACCTGTTCAGATTTTGAGAGATACGGGTGCGGCTCAGAGTTTGTTGTTAGAGCGAGTGTTTTGTCTTTGTCTGAGAGTATTCTACTGATAGGTCAGTTTTACTACAGGGTGTTGAGCTAGGCGTCATTGATGTTCCTTGCATAGAATTTCCTTGCAAGTCATGTCATGTTTGTCAGATGGTAGGCAAGCCTAATCAGAAAATTTCATCTGCCCCTCTTCAACCCATTTCCAGCTTTTTGAAGAACCTTTCGTCGTGTATTGGTAGATTGTGTAGGACCTTTGCCTAAATCAAGGGTAGGAAACCAGTTATTTGCTTACTATCATGTGGTACTTCCACAGGTTCCTGAAGCTATACCTCTTAGGAATATTAAGGCGAAGACCATAGTCAAGGCTCTTACCAAGTTTTTTCAGTTTTGTAGGAGTGCCTAAGGCTATTCAATCCGATCAAGGTTCAAATTTTATGTCAAAAGGATTTACGAGATTTAACACTGTTCGTTATCTTTGCCTTTACATTAAACATATTAGACAATTTCTTAATGGTGACTCGTGCACACAGTTAGTGCATTCGTTAGTTACTAGCCACTTGGATTATGCCAACAGTGTCCTATACGAATTGCCCAGCTGTAACATCAAAAGAGATCGCAGTTCTTATACATTCGTGCAGCAAAATTTTTGCTGACAGTTCTACCGAGGCTTTAAAGCGTTTACATTGGTTATCTGTTTATTTTCGGAATAAAATTAAAGTTGCATGTGTTGTTTTTAAATGTCCTTTATCATTGGCCATGTCATTTGAATGGCAAGGGCTAGACCTTTCATATTTCACATTCATAATCCTTATGGCAAACCCCTTCCACTGGCATGTGGAATACGGAGGCATTTGTGTTTCACAAACAAATATTGTTTTCTAGCTCACCTGAACAGAATGCTCAAGTGAGGTATTCTGATCGCCTTTTGTCCGTCGTCTGTCTGTCTGTCAGTCTGTCAATTAACTTTTCACATTTTCGACTCAGCATTAAAATGTACATGTAGGTCAAAATTCAAGGTCAAACATAAGGAATACATATGTGAACTATAAAAGCTCTAGCTCTTACCATTCATATGTTTTTTTTAAAAGTAGGTCAAACGTCAAGGTTAGGAGGCTTCTCAAGAATCATGACTCCTGGGGGTACGATGGGGCCACAATAGGATATCAAAATTTGACGTGTGAATACATAGGAAAATTTTTAAAAATCTTCTCGAGAACTACTGGGCCAGAAAAGCTGAAATTCATATGAAAGCTTCCTGATATAGTGCAAATTCATGTTTGTTCAAACCATGATCCTGAGAATATGGTGAGGTCATAATAGGGGATCAAAGTTTTACATGTTAGTATATAAAACAATCTTTTAAAGTTTTCTTCTCAAGAACTACTTACGAGATTGATCACTGTTCGTTATCTTTGCCTTTACATTGAACGAAAAGAAATATTTTTCCAATAGCTTCCTGATATAGAGTTGATTCAAATATGATCATATCATACCCCTCCCACCTTCCCCTCCCGTAGGGCGAGGCCACAATAAAGTATGAGAGTGTTGCATAAAATGTTCTTCTCAAGAAGCACTGGCTCAGTTTAAAGAAACATGGTATAAATCAACCTTGGGTGAAGGGATGGAAGTGTGTCCAAATGAAGGACCAGGCCCCCATCAAAGGGGAAGATAAACATAGCGATTACGTTTGAGCACAACTGTTACTTGCCTTTTTGCTATTGCAAAATAATGTCACACAATCAATATTTCTTGAACTATTTATTGTATATATTTCATTATATGTATATAATTTTATGGCAAGTTTTTGTTATTTCATAAAATGATATATGATCGTGTGACCTTTGGCTTTACCAAAATAGCAAGCTCGTGTTGGTCATAATTGTAGGTGTTGGGGCATACTTTTGTTTTCAATGAATTCATTTCAATTATGTTGTGATCCTTTCAGCAACAATATGGGGTGAACATTTTATAGGAATACAGGTTGATGAAAATACCTTTTGAAATCACCACTGCTGAGCCAGGGCCATGTGTCACTCAGGTGAGAGAGGTGGTCCATGGGTCAGCAACAATATGGGGTGAACATTTTATAGGAATACAGGTTGATGAAAATACCTTTTGAAATCACCACTGCTGAGCCAGGGCCATGTGTCACTCAGGTGAGAGAGGTGGTCCATGGGTCTCTTGTTGTTAGTAGCTAGCCTCGCTTTAAAAATAAGATTCATTATAACCCTGCAGCTACAACTTTTTAGCTCACCTCTGCCGAAGGCTTTTCTGATCGCCTTTTGTTCGTCGTCTGTCTGTCCGTCCGTCTGTCTGTTAACTTTTGACATTTTTGACTTCTTTTCCAGAACAACACGACCAAATGTAAATTTGGCACAATTCATCCTTGGGTGAAGAGGATTCAAGTTAGTTCAAATGAAGGACCAGGCCTTCATCAAAGGGAAGATAATCACAAAAATGCAAAAATAGGGTGGTGTCATTTAAAAACCTTCTCAAGAGTCAATGGGCCATAAAAGCCGAAATTCACATGAAAGTTTCCTGATATAGTACAGATTCAAGTTTGTTCAAATCATGACCCTCGGGGGTAAAATGGGGCTCCAATAGGGGATCACACTTTTACATATGATTATATAGGGATAATCTTTTTAAAAAATTCTTCTCAAGAACGACTGGGTCAGAAAAGCTGAAATTTATATGAAAGCTCCCTGATATGGTGGAGATTCAAGTTTGTTCAAATCATTACCCCCGAGGGTACTATGGGGCCCCAGTAGATCAAAATTATAGGGAAAATCTTTTAATATCTTATTCTCAAGAACCACTAGGTCAGAAAAGCTTCCTAATATAGTGAAGATGAATGTTTGTTCAAATCATGACCCCCAGGAGTAATGTGGGGCTACGATTAGGGATCAATATTTTACATGCAAATATATAGGGAAATTCTTTTAAAATCTTCTTCATTGAACCAGAGGAGTGAATATTTACCCGAAAGCTTCCTGAAATCGGGTAGATTTAAGTTGTTTAGATAATTCCTTCCCCAATCCAAGAGTTGGGTGGGCCGCAATAGGGGATTAAAATTGTTACTACTGAAGCAGTGCTCAGATGAGCGATGTAAAGAGCAAAGGATAACGAACCAGTGATCAATCTCGTAAGTCCTAAGTAGAATACAAAAACAAGAGTTGATATTGACCTCTTTTATTTGTTAGTAGTTGGCCTCGCTTTAAAACGTCCCAAGCTCTTGCAAATCAACTGGGAGACATGGACACCATAAGCAGGTGATAGTAGTGCATTACTTCATAGAAAAAGAAAGTTGACAAATGCAAGATTAAAGTCAACACACTTATCATATAATGTAGCGGTCAGTTTTCTGGAAATGTTTGTAAACACTTTGAGGTATTGAATTGATTTTTGGTATGCTGGTGTATATTAATGAGCTACAGATCGAGTTAAAGTTTTGTTGTGGTTGGGTGATTTTTGATGGAGTTGTGTCATGACTGACCTCTCCTTTTAAGAAAATGTTTTATATTTTCAAACTTTTGCAATCCCAACCCTCAAACCATATGTTTTCTTGTTCATTGTATCAAGACTATTTTAAGAGAACATAAAATACTCCAGGGGCTATGTCTGACCCCAATCTACTTAATCATTCTTGGTTTTGTCTCAGTTTCTTATTGATGAATGTTAATTTATGGGTATTGGGAGATAACAATAATTAACTCTAGTCTTTACCTTTGAATATAGTAGCACATTGCAAATTACAAATTTCTGCTTTTTTCTATGAAGCACAGTGCTCAGGTGATCGATGTGGCCCATGGGCCTCTTGTTGAAATACTGAGCTGATTTCAGATAGAGAAATTGAGTTGATCAATGGATCTGGAGAATTACTACTTTTGATTTTAACTTTAGGGAATTCCTTTATTGGACTTAACTGTAGGCAGAGCATTCATGTTGCATCTACACATCAGTTTAAACATGCTTTGAGTAGATGGTACCCACTTTGTGTAATCAATTCCTCTCACATTTTTAACTTGACATTCCCCAAACAATTGGGAATACAGTCGAACCCCGTTGTCTCAAAATTGTTGGGACCAAGAAAAAAGTTCGAGATATCCATGAATTTGAGATATCGAGGGTAAAAATACTTAGAAAATAGGTGGTCGGGACCTCGAAATCAGTTTGAGATATCAGTGCTCGAGATATCGAAGTTCAACTGCAAATAAATATTTTTTTCTTCAGTATATACATAGATCGTTCGTATATTCAAAGAATAATCCATTAAACTCAAAGGGCTGAGCTTATTTTCAATGGGATCCCTTTTTAAAATGCACGGATGTAGGCGCTAGGGGGTCATTATGTAGGAAGAAGCCAAATTACCTGGAGGAAAACCATGTGTCTGAGTGGGCGACCGCCATACCCTATAACATACAACCACTGCTGATCACCAGAATCAAACTCGGGTCGCAGTGGTAAGAAGTGAGATCGCTACCCATACAGTTGCTATGAATTAACACATTGAAGATGTGTTTCACATGTGCCTTTTTTGAGAATAATTCGACATTGTAGTTGAACTTGGTCATTTTAGCTCAACTGAACACGTTAACAAAATTCCTCCTAGGCACCTGATCCCACCTCTGGTGTGTCCAGGGGTCCGTGATTGCCCAACTCTTGTTTTTGTATTATATTTAGGACTTAGGAGATTGATCACTGTTCGTTATCTTTGCCTTTACATGTTAGGATGCTTTTTGTCAAATTTGAAGGATATTTCTAAAGAATTTCTCTATACATATTCATTCGCATGTAAAACTTTGATCCTCTATTGTGGCTACCCTAAACCCTGATTGTATTACAAACTTGAATCTGTACTACATTCAGAAGCTTTCTTTTAAATTTAGACTTTTCAGGGCAAGTGATTCTAGAGATCTTTATATAACCAAAATCTATTTAAGCATTTTTGTGACCCATTCAAGGGGGCATGGCTTTTCATTTGAACAAACAAATTAGGGAAATCCGCCACGGCTCACCACAATGCCCTCAAGCTCCAGGAGAAAGGTTACGATGTTGTACCAGTCGATGAAATCCGAGAGATAAAGCAATACTGTGACACAAAGAATCCACAGGTTTTTGTTATTGATGATATGGTGGGTGTCTTTGGCCTTCAGAAAACAAAATTAGATTTATTGACTGATTATGAACAGAAAATAGTAAAACCGTGCATGGTTAAGTCTAGAACTTTGATAACATGTAGAGAGGCTGTGTTCAATGAACCATTACTTTACAAACCATTCATTACCAAAGAAGAGACTGTGATTAGGTTACACAGTTCTGATCATGCATTAGATGACAATGATAAAAAAAAAATTCTCCAGAAGTATGGTTTAAATGAAGATCTAATGTCACCTGCATTGCTAAAATTAACATCTTGCATGTTTCCCCTTCTCTGTGAATTGTTTTCAAAGGAAACAAATTCAAAGCTCTTGGGTACAGGTTTTTCCTGAATCCAGTCCAATGTATCATTGATGAACTTGATAATTTGCAAAAACATAACATACTGAATTATGCAACACTTGTTTTATGTGCGCTAAATGAAAACAGGCTCTCAAAAACCATTTTGAAAGAATGAACATTTTATGAATATGAAAATTGATACTTTGGAAAATTGTGAATTAGAAAGTCAGACTGATACATTCAAGTTTGTAAAAGCCTTGTCAGCAATGGACGGAACATTCACAAAACAGAGTGGTGCACAATACACATTTATACATGACTCTATGTTTGAAATATGTGCTTATCACTATGGCCAACAGTTCCCCGACCAAATGTTTTTGTATGTGAGTAGTAGTTATATTATTAATTCTGTCAAACCACGGACAGGTGAACCAGGTATTGCTCCCAAAGTGAAAGAGAAACAGTGATTCTCAATCTAGTAATGGAGATGAGAGTAGCAATGATAGTGATAGAAAAAAGGAGAACAATGATAAAAGCAATCAGAGCGATGATAAAAGCAATGAGAGAGAAGAATCGTTTGATCTGTGTCTAAGGTAACGTGAGGATCAGTACCAGCTGTTAGCAGAGAGATTGTACAGATACATACAGAACATGGAGCTGTATGACGTTTTCAGGAATCCGATTTTAAAACATCCCCAGATGTGTCAGGCTTTTATTGGTGTGTTAGATACAAAGTCATACACAGAATTAAAATCCTTATTTCTGTCCAGGCATGCGAAGGCAGATAACATAGTGAGTAAATGAAAGTGTGTGGTGAAGGAGGAGACAGGAGGTGCTGGTGGATCAGAGGATGAAAACAGATGTTTTGGGAAATTGGAACGGTGAATTAATGTACAATGTGAGAGTGATCAGCTTGGTGATTTACTACGGACATCATCAGATAATAGAGTACATAATACAACAGACTGCACAACACAATCAAACAAGTGAATTATTGGAGATAACAGGAAATTCTTCACATCAATCTAAATTTGAGATATTTAAAAAGATAAAGAATACAATTTTTGATAGAAAACAAAAGAAGCTAGAGAAGTACAGATTACTTGTATTGGGTTGTTACAGTGGTGATGTACAAACAGTCAGAGTTCTGCTTCCTGTCTGTAAGGAAGCAGTCAATGGGCTAGGTCAGATCAATGAAGATGTTTATTGGCGTCATGATACACCTCTTACTGCTGCATGCGGGGGAGAATATGTAGATATAGTGAAAGAGCTGGTGAAGGCAGGGACTGATGTCAATCTACAGAATAGATGGGGGGATACACTACTGATAACTGCAGTTAAACACAGTGTTCTTTATCAACAGTGAAATGTCTAGTGAAACATGGAGCTGACTTTGTTTCTTAGGTTGTTGATTCCAATGTGTCTGTAGTATATACAGCATTAATACTGAACAAACCAGATATGGTTAAATGTTTCAAACAGCAACAAAATAAAATCATTCCAGGTAAATTTACTGGAAATGTGCACCTATTTAACTCTCTGATGAAGATCAGACATGCTGGAGTTAAAACAGACAGTAGGGATGACGTGGTGTTGACAGACAGATCAGTGTGGTGTATGGTTGAATGGGGAGGTTTGTGGGAGACAATCAGTGAGGGAGATTGTGATGTACTGAGACAACTGTTGTGTGTGGGTCTGGATGTCAATCAGTCGATACAGTTGTATGATGGGTACACTGGTAAGTCTGATGTGAGACCTCTGTTGTACGCACTGATTGATGATTCTGTTAAACATAGAACGGAGAAGGTGAGTATCATGCTGAGGGCGTGGGCGGGGGCGGACGTCAATGTCAGGATGAGGTATAGAGAGTATAGCTCTGTGTTTGACAGGATGTGGTATGAATTGTATAAATTTGTTTTAAACAGCAGGAGGTATAGAGAGTATGTGTTAGACAGGGAGGGTGTGTCTGTTCTAGAGAGGACGAGGCGACGGGTATGCGAGTACAGTGAGAGTGAATATTATAAGCACATAGTGCCAGAGTACAAGAAAGTGATGTGTGAGATAAAGAAACATGTCAGAAGACATTCTGTATAGTCCCTGATAGAATTGTAGAGAGATGTTGTTACTAAGTACAAGAGAGAGATGTGTGAGATAAAGAAACATGTCAGAAGACACTCTGTATAGTCCCTGATAGAATTGTAGAGAGATGTTGTTACTGAGTACAAGAGAGAGATGTGTGAGATAAAGAAACACATCAGAAGACACTCTGTATAGTCTCAGGTAAAATTGTTTTTAATTAATGGATGTCCCACACATCTCGCTCCTTCCTTCTCCACTTATAATAATAATGTATTTTCCCTGAATAGTTTTAGAAATGCATACGCATGTACATTATGAAAGTACATAGATTTAATTTTTTTTCTATATAGCCATTGTGTAAATCTTTGATTGTAATTAGTTGTACTTGTGTATATTGCATGTTACTGTATACATTTATATTATTCATAGAATTTAGAACATCATTCTGGATTATTGAAGTAATTAAAAACTAAGTACTCAAGATTTTGTTTTATCGTTTTTATCACACTAAAATGGGGTGGTACTAATTACACAATTTGGGTATATTCTATTTATAGCTGGGTTTTTTTATCAAATGGAAATTAATTACATGTATTTCTAGCAGCTCTAACATGAGCCCTATTTGACAGAGAATGGGGGAGGGAGGGGTTAGTACTCCATTCTCTTTTAATGTTTAGTGAGGGGGTCGCTGTAAAAGTCCTTCCTTGATTTGATGGAAACACCGGATTTCTTTCCACAAAACGATCCCGTCCGTACATGACCATCAAGAGGACCCCATTTGAAATAAGCTTAAAGCTTAGCTTTCATGATTCAACTTTGGTATGTATGTATATTTACAACCCCCCCCCCTCTCCGGGAAAACACCCATCCACCCGTGTAAAAAAGCGAAATGATTTAAATCATCATCTGGATAACAAAGAAATAGTTGTACCGGTATTTCGTTTTTCATGCAGCAAAGGCAGGCCGGTGTTATAGAGCCAGATCCCCCCCTGCGGAAGTCTGGCTCTGGAGTGACCCCCCACCCGGTAGTCTGGATGTAGAGTGAGCCTCCCCCAACCGGTAGTCTGGTTCTACAGTGAGCCTTCCCCCAGCACACTTGCTCCAGAATAAACTTTACTCCCAGGGGGAAGGCTCACTCTTGAAGTTTCACTCTAGAAGGACACCGCTGTTTTAATCTCCTCCTCGGCAAAATACGAAATATATTTCAGTTATTGGACTGGGAATTACTTAACTACCTTCTACATCTCTCTTTCATGCTCTCACTTACTCGCGCTCTCTCTCTATTTCACTCACTAAGTTGGTGAGTTAAAATGACTTATTAAAGGATTGTATCACTCATTTTGGTGATTTTTTTCTCACCCTAAATCATCTTATTCCTTTCGAATACAGCAAGAAAAAATATATGAAAGATATTTTGCAACTTCGAAATGACCTCAGAAGTTACAATAGGAACCAACTTATATATCAAATTGAACATTTTTCAGGAAGCCAAAAATTAATGGGACATAATTTAAATATCATTATCGTTTTAGATTTGCAAATAAAACAGACGAATACCTAAGATAGTTATTTTTTAAAACAGAAAATGACTTGTATGCATCATTTGGACTCATTTTGATTCTTTAAAAAAATGACAATACGAGGGATACTACGGAAGCCGGTATAGGTGTCAGGGTATAGAATTTATATTTATGTGGCGGCCCCCAGTTTTAAGTGGCGGCCGTCACTTGATTATATGACGACCGCCACTTAATATATAACTGGCGGCCGCTATATAATTATTATTTCTCTCTCCCAAAATGATATTTGTGCAAGCCCTGTAAACTCTTTCTCCAATTATAAGTATAGTTATTATATCAATGTTTTACAATAAAAAACATTTTAGTTTTTATCGCTGTTATTTCTGAAGAAGTTTAAATTTGTTCGGAAACACGAAGCATCGCTTTTCAAAGAGTTAAGCAAGTCGAAGGAGAACCCGCCTTTTAAAATTGTCGATAAACACAATCATAATTTTCACAATTATGTCCATTTGATATATCCTGACGAGCTTGAAATAAAGGACACCACAGAATCTGACAGATGTGCTTCATATTTGGATATTTTACTTAATATTGACTCTAATGGCAGACTGACAACTACATTATCTGATAAACGTGATGACTTTGACTTTGCAATTGTCAACTTTCCTTTTTTGTGTAGTAATGTACCACTATCACCTGCTTATGGTGTGTATGTTTCTCAGTTGATTCGATACGCAAGGGCATGCCATGCGTAAGATGATTTTTTAAAGCGAGGCCAACTACTAACCAAAAAGTTGATGTTGCAGGGTTATAACGAATCTCGTTTAAAGTCATCATTTCGCAAATTCTACGGTCGCTATAATGACCTTGTTTGCGATTACAAAGCATCACTAAGTCATATGTTGACTGATTTGTTTCCTACCATTAGTTAGACTGTCATTTTCACACTAGATTTGACGACGGGTAACCCCGTTTACTTTGTTTCGACTACAGGCTCACGGCGGGTGTGACCGGTCAGCAGAGGATGCTTACTCCTCCATGGCACCTGATCCTGCCTTCGCTTTCGTCGAAGGTCCGTGTTGCCCTACACTCGATTTTGTATGTGTTTTTTTGGACTATGATTACGTTTCATACTTTGTTACTTCGCCATTTTATACAGAAAAGTTGAAAGGAGGGGGGTGATGGGCCGTTTGTCCTTCAGTTAACCTGTTCATTCACGGCTGTTATTCATTAAATTACCAAACGAGTAGGGAAGGGTTGGGCGCAATATATCATTTTTTTCAAATGTGAAAATAACTTAATATTGATGCCACAATTAACGGAATGTGGTCAAATGCCTTGTACATGAACGTTGGCATATTAGACACTCCTTAAACGTACTACACCGACTTCGAGCTGTGACTCGGACGCTGTGCGGTTAATTTTTTGGGGTTGTATCAAAAGATTGTTTTCAGCTATGTGTATATACCATATCGATACATGGTTAACAAATACAAAATTTTAATTTCCAATCTTTATTCTTCAATAAATAATGTTTTACTGTTACATGAGATGGCAACGGCAACATTAACTCGCCTCTCCCATAATTTTTATGTACACACCTCACACAATACAGAGAGAGAGAGAGAAGAGACGAGAGAGAAGAGAGAGAGAGAGAGAGAGAGAGAGAAGAGAGGACGAGAAAGAGAGAGAGCAGGAGAGAGAGAGGAGAGAGAGGAGAGAGAGAGAAGACAGACTAAAGAACAACGGAAGACAAAGAGAAGAGGAGAGAGAGAGAGAGAGAAGAGAGAGAATAAACTGGTGAGCCGCCGTACTAAAATTTAGTGGCACCTGCTAATTACCATATTAAGTGGAACGGCCGCCACTTAATTTTATCTGGCGTCCGCCACATAATTGATAAGTGGCCGCCACTTCAATATATCTGGCGTCCGCCACATAATTGATAGGTGGCCACCACTTAAATTTAGCTGGCGGCCGCCACATAATTGAATTGGTGGCCGCCACCTTAAAATTTATCTGCCGCGGACCGCACATAATTGATAGGTTGGCCGCCACTTAATTATCTGGAGGCCGCCACAAAATTGAATAGGTGGCCGCCACTTAAATTTATCTGGCGGCCGCTACAATATATATCAATTATATATCCTGATACCTACTGGCTTCAGTAGAATACTATCTCTTTTAATTCCAATGTGGTTTATTAACCATTTTCTTCTCTTGAGTTTAATGAATGGCTTAGACAAAATCATTCAATGCCCTGTTTAAAAAGGTATTGGTATCTAAACAATTTATATAATGTTATAGTAGTTCAGAGGCGCAGGACTGATTTTGATACAAGGGGGGGGGGGACAAACTTCAAAATTACATTACCTTCTGTAAAAAAAAGTTAGGGTTAGTTTCTTGAAAAAAAGTGGAGGGGGGGGGGGGGAAATCATACCAACCCCCACCCCCGGCTCCTACGCCCATGTAGTTTACCAGGCATAAATGAAGGGGGAAATCTTGCTAGGGGGGAAGGATTCCTCTACAAATGATGATATAGTAGGTCTTCCACGCGGAAGTCTGACTGTAGAGTGAAACTTCCCTGGGGTGGGGGGGTGGAGGGGATCTATCCTGCTCTAATGTGAACCTTCACCCAAGGAGGAATTCTCAATATGGGGGAAGGCTCACTCTACAGAGTAAGGAATTAACGTTAAAGTGACTCTCATTAAACTGCATTAGGACAAGCCCACCACCCCCATCCCCACCAAAAAAAAACTGTCTAACAGCTTTTAATGTTCCACATTTTTTTCTTTAAAACTGAATTGACAAACAAACGAAAAAACATATACTCTTAAAACTGCCCTTGTGTCAAAACTTGGAAATAGCATAATGGTTATGGGAAACCGAGTTTGTCCTTCGCTACACGGGTTAGATTATTTTCATTGTAACCATTCGCCAATATATTACCAGAAAAAAAAATCGTAAGGCATACAACTTATTGTACATGTAAAAATCACTTTAATTCTGCACGCACGCTCATGCACATAGCTCGCTCTCTCTCTCTCTCTCTCTCTCTCTCTCTCTTGTTACTAACAAAAATTGGGTTGAGACAGTCCACACACAGTGCATGTAAAAATGACTTGTATTCAACGTTGTCACTCTACAATGGGGAGCGGGCTAACCTTCCATAGTTTTACGTATCGGGTGAGGGGTGTCGGTATACTTCATGCCATGGATGAATGAAACCAAAGACGTCAGTATAGGTAGTGATTTAGTGAGTGTTTCGTCGTCAAATTGCGAGAATCACGGGTCTTCCGTGCTTCGATATGGACCTTACAGGTTATATCATACACCCAGGGAAAAGTTCCTCAAAAAGCGGCGCACGAAATTATATATCTATATATATATATATATGGTATGCAATAAATATACCATTTAGACTTGTAAATTCAAATGTATACACATTTAACTGATAAAGAAAAGCTTGTTTGCATTTTAACTTGGGTAGCTTTCATCATGATAATTTACGTTAACCTATTTCAGTTCTTATCTTGGTCAAATTTGAGCAATGTATTACTCTTTCCATCTTGTGCAATACAATTCTGTAGTTTTTTTTTCAATATTTGTCACAATGTCTCATTTTATATGTAAGCTCTATATTTTTGGTTTCCTTAATGTATGGGATGCTCCTTTTGCCCTGTTTGGGCTCTGAATTTGTAATACATCTATTCTATTCTATCTCAAAAATGTAGTAAATATAAAATTTTTGATACAAGATGAGTTTCAAAATTATTTCAGCAAAAATAAAAAAGAAGTCTGGTGAATTTGAACTCGGGATCTGCGATAAATCGGCTTGATACTATAACCACTGAGCTACAT
>CAJDSM010034915.1:8828-24401 GCA_903981925.1 Ostrea lurida | reverse complement strand
TTCTCCATCCACCTTGTTGGTGTGATAGAATGCTGCTGAGCTAATCATCAGAATATTGCATACTTGTAATTCTACTTTTGATCGTCGAATAACTTGAGCCAGATACCCGGCCGTACTTCTGTTAGAATCAATGACCGTGATAGGAGAGAAAAGTAATTCTAGCACGATATAACACTTTTGGCACAGAAAAGGCTAACAATACTATCATGATAATTCATTAAGTACTGGATAAGAGTTAATCGGTAGTTTCGCCTCCGGTTATTAAGTTTAGGTGCGAACCTACATCCAGGTTGAAATTTTCCATGCAATGTAATCAAAGTCACAGTGAAATGGAGATTGTGAATTTGATTGTATGTTAACATCATCTCAACATATTTCCTCTTAATAGAACGTCACATATACAGATGAAAGTGGTTTAAAAACAACCAGCACACTAATCAGCTTCTGGTGACATTAATTTATAATGTAAGAATTAACTTTACATTACATGCCTGAATATAAATTATTATTAGATTTAATGTATCGTAATGACTTATTTGCTACAATGTATTAAGTCTTTGAAAAAAAAGAAAAAGTTGAACATCAACACTACTCCCACCCCCCACCTCATGCAAAATGACTGTATGATTATATTTGCAAGTATTGCAGAATCTAGTATTTATATGTAAATATTTCTACTCGCATTACACATCCCTTTAATATAAGTTAATAACTTTACGAACCTTAAAAATTACTGTAAAACTATTGACTGTGCAGTGACCTTTGAAAATTGTCAGGAAAATGTTTAGGCACCTCATACTAACCCCCCCCCCATTCGTATTATTATTGCTTCAGACAATAATCAATATTTCAATTCATGACTGATAATTTATCCAGCATGATTTTAATTAATATATCTGCTTGGGAAATTCCTTCTTTTAAATTCTTCTAACAATTATTTGTAAAAGTTGAAATTGCATAAGGGTGAGACTTAAAATATTATTTTTGAAAAATCTACATGGCAATTATGATTAAAAACAAAATGTGTGACCCTAAGATACAACTCTAATCTATTTTAAAAATATGATGTACAGCCAGTTTTTGTTTTAAAATTTCGCATCATCGCCACATTTCAATTTTTTCTTCCATGTCGAAATACATTTTTCCAGAAAAAAACAATCTGCGGTTAATATCTGCAATTTTTCATAAAAAACAAAAAACATGCTTCTCTTATTATAATTAATCAAGTATGACTGTGTTGAGTGTTCTGCATAATAAAATATAGATCAATGGTACATTATGTCGGGCTAATTTGATTTTTGAAAAAAGGTGTTGCTCCAATCGATTGTATAGGTAAAATGCACGTTAGGTAATGTCTACATTCTTTTTTAGGTATATAAAATTTTCTATAAAGAGTCTAATACAGGAAAGAGAAGAATAAATAGTAAACACGAACTTAAAAAGTATGAACTACCTTAATTCAGCTGTCTCGAATAAGCCACTCTTGCATACTACTGTCTCCATGACTACAATCACCAACTGCAACCCTACTATTTTTGCTCAATCAGCATTGCCCATTATGGTGTGCTGCATTCCAGCCCCAATCAAGACTTTTCTCCCGTATACCGGCGCCAGTTTGCCAAATCAAAGTATGCACTGTAATAATGTTGGTGCTATTGCAATTACATTTTAAAGTACAATTTTTTCAAATTACTTAAATTAATTAATAAATCCAAAAATCCTGATCCGATTGCAAGTTCCATAGATTATCAATTTTAATAACTTCTAAGAGCCAGCCACACAAACGACAGCAATTGAGCAGTGGAACGGTCTGAGATCCATAATTTTAAAGGGTTCTACATTCATTTATTATCAAAATATTTACATAGAGAGGCAACCTATCAACAATCAAACTTCAATAACAAAATTTTATCATACAATCCCACTTCTCAAACGCAACTGCAATGACAACTTATTTATCATTCCCACATACAGCTTCTCAACACATTACTGAGCCATAGGGCATAGATAAAAGTCAATAATAGCTAATGTTAACATACTTATTACCTACTATTATTCTCACCAATTCGAGCAATCCGATTAAAATTATATCCAAATAAATCAATCATTGCACACATATCTCCCCAGTTTCAAATAACGAGCAATCGCGTCAACAAATCTTAATACCCTCCTTCCACATTCTCTTTTAATATAAAATATGCTCAATACTGAAAACATACTCCATCAATACAAACTATCATCCCACCAAAGAATACAAAATATCAACACACCCTTCCACAATACAGCATCCCTACGTACCACCCCATGCTTTCTTAACAATACTCTAAAATCCTATTAACAATCCTAATCAGTACCCACCACTAAAACAATACAATCCTATTTCCCACCAACCCGCAATATCCTAAAATTACTAATATACAACTTTATCCCACACTCCCATTTCGGATATACTCCTATTAACGTTTTCCTCACTTAAATCCTACAAATCCTCCACATCCACAAAATCCATCCTATTATCTATAACCATCTCGCCCAACGAATTCATCAACCACTCCCCAATAACAAAAAATTAAAAATACATAATGAACTGCCTCTAACATACCACATAACTTTTTTCTAAAAAAAATTTATCAACAATATATTTTAATTAAATAATTTTACAAATACAGGATATAACATAAGACACTTAATTCTTCTACATACTAACTTTTCTCTAGCAACATCATCCATCTTATAACCAAATTCAAAAATCTCACCTTACTCAAACCAATCCCTTTCATACACTTAGTCCCCTGCTGTCGAAATAAAATCCATATAAACGGACACGCTATAACAATAATAACTTAATCAACTAAATAAAATTCATTTTTCTTGCCATTTCCTGAGAAAAAATTGTCTATATAATCATTTTGTAAAAGTTCGATCCCTATGCCCCAAGTAGTATATTCTGGCTCAGTGTTCATCCACAACCTCATGAACATCGCAGCATTATGACCCATGAAGCTACTTAGTAAGTAATACATATAACGAACCAGAAAGAGTGCGCCAAGAACACCCGACGGTGAGAAGGCACTCCGTGAGGGGGAGGGATATCAATTATACAACATATCGCACAGTAGCCTGTTTGTCGCTGTAGGAAACGTGTTTTGCATTTTAATTTTTACTTCTTATTAGACTGCAGGCCAACTCCAAGTACATCTGTCATGAAGATCTTGGTAAAATTATGAACCAGGTTTAAATGAGAGTTACTAATGCTACTTAAGGTTTATATAAATAAAAGGCAACTGATCTCAGTGAACAAGCATTTGTAAAAGTATGGTACATTAATTATAACAGAAATCTGTAAATCCTTAACCATTACTGGAAAATAAGTCTTAGACCATTAAAATCATATACAGCAATCACTATAATGTAATGTAAGAATCAGATACTCTATCTACATGCATTTCTACATTCTATATTCATAGCCATTTTTTAAAGCTAATCCCGACTTGAAAATTTTACAACTATAAAAATGAAATAAAATCCTGTAGGATAAGAGTTCTGAGGTGGAAGTAATTGGGGCGTCGACCATCCTGTGTTTCATCTCACAGTTTGAAGTGTGACAATAAAGGGTCCCCTTTCATCCCCATCGGTAAGTATGTTCTTATGATAAGGTGAAAAGGTCCTCCTTTTACCATCGGTAATTCTGATGAGTGAAGTAGTGAAAAGGGTCCTCTGCAATTCACGGTAAAATATTCCTATAGTGAAGATGTGCCAGAGTCCTCATCCTTCATTCTCCGGAGTTCTTGACAATGGTTTTATGAGATGAAGGGTGTACATGTGAGGTCATCCATATCTGTTGCATTCACTCAGTACGCTGTCTTTATCGAGTGAAGTGTACAAGGTCTCCTGTTTCATCCCATCGGTAGATTGTGCTTATATGAGGTGAAGTGTAGACGATGGGCCCCTCCTCCGTGTTGCAGCCTGTCGTACGCTGTACACATCTTATGAGTTGAAGTGTGAACATGCGGTCCTACATCGCCTGCCTTATTAACCTCCAAGCTTCCATCTCTTCCTCGCGTGTCACACACAGACGAGCCGAATCTTCGACATAGCAGTTGTACGGTCGCATCGCTCGTCACAGAATAAAGTTTCTGCTCGCCGGTGGTCGTCTTCTCTGAATCAAACGCCGTGAAAAAATGTACTAACAATGAAATCAAATGAAACTTTAAAGGAATCCTTACAATAAAGCCATATAATGTACATCAATTCAAAGTAGTCCCATGACCTATCATGTCTGAAACACACTTATCCAAACAGCACTACGTTTTCATTTTTTTAGGTCCAATAGTATACAGTGGCAGAATCGCTAATTACAATGTTATTTTCAAAAATTAATAAATAGGTATATCTCCCTCAACATTACTCTATTCCTTCAATAATTTGGCTCACTCTTTGACTACATGTGTCCATTTTAATGAGAAGATTTACATTACAGTGTTTCAGGATTAACCAACATTTCAAAAAATAGAAAGGCTTTGAGCAGTCACTGAAAGGAAGCTATAAATTTTCGTCAGAAATGCGTATCTAGGGCATCAGAAATCAGGTACGCGTAATATAGAAATTAAATTTATATCATGAAAATAATCCCGAACCTGCTGTTACTAGCTTTAATTGTTTGATAATAACTCTCACTTCGTAATACAACTGTAGCATAATAACTCCTGTTCTCAATAAAAACAACATGTAATGGAAGGGAGAATGAGAATCGATTGGCTGGACACGGGAATCACCAGGCCCCTAGCATATATTATGCTCTAACCAACTGACTATCCAGAACTGAGTCCACTCAGTATAACCGTAACTAACATAGCACATTAAAAACATAATTCTCTCTTGACAATAGCAGCAGATTGAAACGGGCATAACCGAATACATTCTCCCTTTTTATTCCGTGCCAAAAATACGAGAAAGCTGCCTGTGTGTCTCCTGAAAAAGTGACAAAATGTGTTATAGATGTCGATGCCGCAAACGTCGAGTAATTCGAGCCACGCAACAACAGATAGCTGAGTCCATAATGTCCGCTGTAAGCAGTCCGCATACAATATATAAACTAAAATCAAAACTAGAACAAGATAAGTGGCTACATTCCGGACCAAGAAAATCTAGAATAGCCCCACTGAATTGTATACATACAAAAGATACGTACCCTCTCGATTTCCTCTCCTTAACCTTCTCGTCTCCCTGAAGCCGATCCTACTACTGCTGCTGTTTTCCTTTCCTTGTGTTCTCTTCTTTCTTTCTCATTGAGAATGTTTTCTATATGCTGCAAAAAGAATGAAAAAACTTTGGAAGTAAGCGAAAATGATCCCGCATTTCAATCTCTAACTTTATCATGCTCATACTAATAATAAAAAATTCTGTGATTCCACTGCCAAAAATGGATACTAATGGCCCAAGTTGCCAATCTTCAAATCCGACGGATCCACTCAAACAACAAAAAAAAAAAAGCAAAAATTCACATCAGCCTACTACCACTTTAGATTGAAGAACGACAGGTGAGAAACTTTCAGTATCAAACTTGAATATTTCATTCGACATTCACATTATTAAGGAAATACCACTAACATTTTTATTACAAAGTACTAGGTGAAAGGGTTTAATAATATATTAAGTTCCACCATATAGAACAAAGAAATAGACAGCGAAATGCGAAACACCCAAATGGCGCACCCGTCAGTAAGCGGCCAGAAAGTCAAGAAAATTCAGTAGGTGGAGACAAAAAAGTGACTATGACCCTGCGACGAAGTATGACTGCGTGAAAAGTAGTTCAGCACAGACCAAAAAGCATTATGTACACCGTCACCGTAACACCTAGAACGGTGGAACTAGGTCAAGTCCGGATCAACACGACATAAGTGATCGGTCGTATCCGTCATCTCCCGTCCACCAGGATAAAACATAACAGAAGTAACAACACAAATAGCAAATTCATTAAACGGTCGGTGAATCTAAGACCTGCGCACTCTGCAAAAAGTGCGACCAAAGAACATAAATTATCAAGACAATCCTAAGCCGCCACGAAAGTGCCCAAAACACTCCAGGAACATGATAATCAAGTGATGAACAACAGGTCGTGGTAAATAATGCCCGCACGGCAGGAAGCCAAGCTAAGACAAAACGTAAAAGTGCCTCCAGGATTAGCGATATAATAACAAGGCAACACTAGTGACCTGGCAACCGGGGGTGCGGAAACTATATGAGACGATACATCGTGTGAAGTGAGAACAACACGAGCTGAGAAAAACGAGAGGCATCTGAGAAGTCGCAGGCCGGGGATGCGGCAACTAAAGCACGTAGAGAGAAAGCCAAGATAGACGCGAAAAAAGAAATATGCCCAAACACATGAACGGCAGAAAAACGTGAAGACGTAAGTGCAAAACGAAAAGCCAAACATAACTAAATGGACTACACTACGTAATATCTTAACCCTCCTGACGGGTAATGAAGAGCGTCAACGTGACGGCGCCGAATGAGACATCCAAGCCGCCTGCAGAAAACAGAAGAGGAGCGTCGCAGAACAAGGTAGAGATGAAAATGACAATGCGAAGAGGAGATGTGCATGTGGACAACCCAGAGGAAGAAATACACAATAGCACCAACTAGCAAGAAGATACATGAGAATCGGACGCGCATGACAAACAAGAGACTACCAAATGGAACGGAAGAAAGAAGCAAATAGAATAAAAGAGCAATGAAACAACTATACCTCCAAGAAGCGCGGCGGCCGAAGGGAGAGAGAGAAGTCCGACAAAGATGCAGAAAGCTCTTCAGCAGAAAGGGGCGATAGCCAAATAGGACAAGCAAAGCCTAAGAATTAGATTACATGAGAAATGGCACAGGAGGGAAGGAAGATATGAGAACGGCGACCGGACGATGAACAAATGGAAGCAGAACGGAAGAGGCAGCAGAAAGAAAAGGCGACGCACAAGAGTGAGAGAGGACACGGGGAGGCCATCAAAGTGATCTAGCAGAAAAGAAAAGTCGAACAAAGAAGAGGGAAGGGAGGACAAAGAGGTGGGGCACCAACGATACAATGCAAACAGAGTGCAAGATACGGAGAGAAGGAATAGAAAAGGCGCTGCTCAGGAAAAAGAAAATACGTAGAACAAGAAATGAGATACACCCAAAAGAGAAGCAGACATAAGGTACGCGGTAGTTCCAGCAGAAAGACAGCACGACGGAAGAGAAGAGGCGAAGTATGATGATGGCCACACAGTGCAAACGAGCCTGTACGAGTGGTGGACCCGCAGCCCTCCCGGGGAGAGGCAAGACGCTAACGCCGAACGCGCAACAGAGCCCGAGCAAAAGGGAGTAAGAGTAAAGAAGCCAAATGACCGTGGAAGGGAGCGCGCCGCTGCCCGCCAACTCCTTCCAGGACACAGTTCGTCAGAAGACTAAACAGAAGACTGACACCAGTAGGCTGCGGTGCATATCGAAAGTGAAAAAGGGCACGATACTCGCTTAAAGCCGTAATGGCATCCAGGCATGACGATACACAAAACAACAAAACAGACGTGACGAAGCAACGTTGATACAAACACCGTGGTGCAAAAACAAACCAGCGAACTCCGCGTCAACCACCTAACAGAGCGGTATGTGACGTAAGGAAAAGAAAAAGAGAATGGAGCAAAGAGAAAGAAGGAGGGAAGGCCATCCAAAGACGGCTGAGAAAAACGAAGAGGGAAGTAACCAAAGGGGGATGGAGAAAAGAAGATCGCCGATGAAAGGAAGGGAAGCAGAGGGCCCAAAGGGCAGAAGGAGTGAGGGGCAAAACGAGAGCCAAGGAGCAAAGCAGCAAAAAGCGCGAAGGTCGGCGAAAGACAAGACACAGAGAAACACACAAAGCGAAAGCTAAAGGAACCGTGCTGAGAAAAGACAAAAGATCAAGAATCAAAATGAAGACAGTGACAGGACACGTAAGCGCTGAGCGAAGCCCAATCAAAAACACAAAAGTTAGAAGGAATTATAAGCTCCTAGAATGCGTCACCGCAACATCCCCAGCTAGATCCGTCAACGGACTGCGTAATGGGGCGAATCGTCATCCAAGGCTGCAATCGCAGCCAAGAAGCAATCCGCTCGACTGAACAGAGCAAAAGGACACACATATAGCAATCAGGGGGTGACGAAAAAACCATAATAAGGCAGGATAACAGACAGTAGAGTCGGCTGGATGTCCGAGTCTTGATCGTAGACATATGGACAGAGGGAAAACCTGTATGATAAAAAAAGCCCGCGGCAGTAGGAATAGGGAAACGCGCAATATGGCCCAGAAAAAAGTAAACAAACAAGCGCCATTAGCTAAACCACCAAAATCGCAACTCCTAAAAACATAGCAGAGGCAAAGGCGCCAGCGCGCAAGGTAAGAGTGAGAACATATCAACACTGGCACGGCATAAATCAATCCCACCGGTGAGCGTAGAGAAGCAGGCGACCGCGTGACAAGCAAACAACGCAAAACAAACACAAATACATACCAAGAAGATGGAATACGGGGAGGGTGGGAAGCGGGAGAAAAGATGACCAGGCCATAGGCGGGTAGTGCCAGTGAGGATCGCGGCAAGGAGGACATGGGACGACTGTGACCTGAGGGATGCAGGGGCCTAAGGATGGGCACGAAAAAAGCCAGAAGAGGCGTAAGTCAGAGCACGCCAGAAGAAAAGGGAGGAACCGGTGGCAGGAGAAAAAGAACACACCGCAGCAGTAGCACACCCACACGAAGGCCCGCCAACGATGGACCACGAGATGAGTGGTGGAGTCCCAGGCGGTGGATAGGCAGAGTGGAGTACACAATCCCGCACGGGAAAAATAACGCGATGGAGCGATGGTGTCGAAGCGATCGGCGAGACAAGGACGTTCAGATAAGGGGGGACCGGCGACAGGGATTGATGCAACAGACGTGCGCGAGGGAGACTGTGGCCTACGGGCCGGGGCGGGGCTGGGCAGTGGTGGATTAAAGTGAGAGCGGTTAAGCGGGGAGTGGACGCGGTGAGCGCGGAAGGTCCAAGGATGTTGGGGGTGTCACCAGCCGCAGTATTAGGAGCAGGAGAATTAGGTACGAGAGAGGGCGAGAGGGAAGGTACTGGAAATGGTGTGATAGAGGAGTCGGAGATGAGGAAGGGTGTGGAGAGGTTATGTTGCTATGCATTTTTAAGGTATAAATCCCATGTTGTGCATGGTCTATAGTTTACTTGCCTAACGAGATTTCACTTTCTCCAGACAGTTGTACAACCACCTTTGACATATGATTTCCTGAGTTTTGAATTATTAAGTGGAGGAAAGTAATTAGATTTGCATTTATATTTTTCTTTTTGGAGGAAAATGCCATTATTGCCGTGAGCTCGCGACAGATCATATGTATCAAGAAGAATTTTTAATTTGTTACAGTTAACAAACTAAAATGAATTTGACATGAAACGGAGAAGGTGTGGACAATAATACATCTTACATCGTTAACTCTGATTCAGAAATTGAATTTTCCACGTTAATAAGTTTCGGCTGAAGGGCTTCCTTATGAAATGTTTAGAGAATAATCATGATTCCGAAGTCATATAGAGTAGATATTCTTCAAAATTTTATATATAGCTATTCAAACTTTAACATTTTCACCACGATATTGAGGAACTCCGATGGAGCCAAGATTAATGAGGTACGAGACACATATATGTGAGCTTTAGATTTATCATAGTAGAAAAAAAATAGTTGGGACTTATACTCACTAACCTCAAAAACCCTGAGATCCATGGTTTACATTGTGTTTCGAGATTATCAATGTTGGAAATACTTGAAGTTAACTGTATATAACTATTTAACAGTAATCATAATTGGCAGTGGTGCCCCATACATACAGAATTTTCTATTACTAAGTGTCAACCTCGAGATATCAAAAGTCTCTGAGAGAATATTTGAAAAATCCGAGGACTACAAATTTTCCCACAGCTTACTTCCAACAAATTTTTCATTCTTTTTGCAGCAAATATCAAGATACCACTCTCAAGTTGAAAAGAAAGGAAACAAAAGAAGAAGTAGGAAAACAGACAAAAAAGTGGAAAAGAATGGAAATAACAGCCGAGTGCCCTTCCGACTTCAGATTCAGAGGAACGACGAGTTAAAGACAGCCAAGTTAAAGGAGAGGGAAACTTGAGAGGGATACCAGCGCTATCACTTTCTGTAAATGCTATATACACAGTTCAATAGTTGGAGATATTAAATCAGCATTTCGCGTTGCCGGTAGGGCAATGTACGGACCATTTATATCATTTGTCTGAGAGTTTGCAATTTAGTACATATATAATATTTGTTATAGCGTAGCCGGTTAAAGTCAGCGGCGACAATAATAGGGATCACCCTATCTGTTTGTCTTGGGCGTTCGACAATTCTATTCTATCTTTGCCGTGCACGACATCATAACAATTTCTTTGTCAACATTTTCTCAGGAAACCACACAGGCCAGCTCTTTTGCTGATATTTGCACAGAGCTTATCAGATAAGGAGAACTGTATCGTTGTAACGACAGTTTCCAATTTCTGGCCGCCAATTGGTCCCAGAGAGAGGATATGTTTTAAGTTTGTATAGTCTACGCGCCTTATTACAGACCTGTGTAATCAGCCTGAGATAGCTCAGTTGGTTAGTAGCACCTGACCTAGTAATGCAGGTGGTCCTGGGTTTGTATTCCCGGTCCAGCCATAGATTTTTCTTCATTTCCTCTCCCTTTCCTATACAAATGAGTCTGTTTATTGAGCAGGCGAAGTCTTATGCTGTTACAGTTGTATTACAGAAGGTTTTGAGCCAGTTACTTATCAAACAATTAAACGCTTCAGTAACAAGCAGCCGAGACTATCCGAGGGTACAATTCTTTCGTATTTTCTGAATTTTAAATAATAAATGCATAAATACGAGAAAGAAGCGAATTCACATTTCACCCCACAGTGTTCGGCCTCTATTTTGTGCATATTTCAATGCAGCCAGATGCGCTTCGACAAATTATGTCTCTTCATGTTGAAATGCTCATAACCGATATATATGTTAGGAAAATTCCGAAAATATAGATAAGAGATAAAACTTCAAATAAAAAGTGAATACAATTGATTATGTTGCTCAGAGGACGGAGCCAAAATACTGCGAAGGAATCAGAGCTATGCCTAGGGAGATTAATTCCTTTTTAATTAATAATTCTTGTGAAAACTATAATCCATTGTTGTTAGCGATTCATCCCCTACTGTACTTGTTTGTAACACAATAATGGTTATAACATTGGACCTAAAAACAATGAAACGTAGTGCCTGTTTGGAATAAGTGTGTATTCAGACCAAGTAAGTGCTTAGGTACTGGGACCTATCTTTGGAATTTGAAGTGTTACATTATGAGTATGGCTTTTATTTGTTGAGATTCCTTAAGTTTGCATTTGAATTCAAATTGTTTACGTCCATTTTTTTCAGAGACGTTGATTTAGAGAAGACTCAGAAAGCACCAGAAGCGCAGCAGAAACACCTGATCTCTTTCGACGATGCGAGTAATGCGGATTTCCGTTTACTAATATACGACATTGATACTCGAAAATGTTCGCTCCCAAACCGAGGGAAGAGATAGGGAAGCTTGTGAGGTTAAAAAAGAGACGGCGTCTGAGGACCCAGTGCTGCACACTTCACCTCATAAAGACATGTGTACAGCTACCGGACACGGGATGAAACGGCGAGGGGCCACTCGTCACACCTTTCACCCTCATAAAACATCTACCGATGGGGATGAAACAGGAGGGACCCATTGTCACACTTCACCTGATAAAACAGCTACTGAGGAGAATTGAAAACAGGAAGGTGACCCAATGTCACTCTTCCACTCAGTAAAGACATGTACAAACTTACTGAGGAGAATGAAACGGTGCATGAGGACGCCTTTGCACCAATTCACCTCATAAGTATTTACCGGTATTGGGGTATGTGAAACAGCAGAGGACCCTTTTTCACACTTCACCTGTCATAGAACATTCTACCGATGGGGATGAAACAGGAGGACCCTTTTTCACACTCTCACCTCATTAAGAACATCTACCGATGGTGGGATGAAACAGGAGGACCCTTTAATGTTTCACAACCTTCCACCTGTGGATGAAACAATAAGGTTCCGTACGACCACAATAGTCACTCTCCACCTCATTAGACTATCTTACTCCTCTACCAGGATGTTTATATTAATCGATATTTTAATAAGTTGCTAAAACATTTCAAGTTAAGGATAAGAATTATTATAACACTAATAGGCTCATCCGAAAAAGTAGAATTGTAGATAATGCATGTAGATATGAAAGTATATTTCTTACATGTCCTATTGTTGATTTGCTGTTATAGTGTTTTAATGTTAAACTTTTATCTTCTTCCAGCTACAATGAGTTAAAAGGATTTAACAAGAAATATTCGTCTATAATTATGCTACCATACTTTTTCCCATCCCTTTCATCACATAAGAGATCAAGTGTTGAACACATATTTATATTTAATCACTAAACCTAAGCCGATGTGGTATAATGAAACCCAACAATAACATATAGTAAACTCTTCATTTAAAACCAACACTTGGTTTCATAATATTTACCCAGTTGAGCTTCATGTCAGATGTACTTGAGCTTGGGCGCCCTGCACACGTCCGTCGAATAAGTAAGTATCAAATCCTTAAAGCCAAAAGTTATTCTCATACAAGACACGACACAACAACACGAGCTACTGCGTTGCAGAATGTGTGTATAATTGTATATTCCCCCCCCAACCCGAACCACCACCCCACCCCCTCACCCGGGAGTGCGAGTTTTTGAAAAAGTTTGTTTGACACTGAACGATTAACAAGTTGTTGGCAGCGGGTCACGACTCATAAAAGGCAGCATTTTCATAAATCCTCTAATGTCGTAATATAATCGATTTAATTTACTAGTATGACCTCCCATTGATGTCATAAATGCATGCTCATATATTGTAAATCCGTGTACGCATAAGCAAATTGTGAAGGCACGGAACCACTGCCCGCCTTAAGAAAAATGTGCTAAAAATTGGAGCCAGGACAGAAGAAATCACCCAAACCGCAACAATAGCGTGGTGGATCGAAGACGTTTTACAAAAATGATTAGTTAATTCAAGAAAAATGAAGTTTTTTTCTCCAGAAATCCACTGGGCCAGAAAAGAAGCTGAAAAGTATATATGGAACCAGTCTTTTTCCTGGATGATAGTGGCGAGATTGCAACTTTGTCTCAAAAAATCATGACCCCCAGGCCAGGTAAACGAGGCGGCCCCACCGATAGGGATCAAAGTACTATTACAATATGATATGTGATAGCGCGAAAACACCCATCTTTTAAAAATCTTCTCTAAGAACGCACTAGGCCAGAAAAAGTGGAAGAATAAAAGTTCCGTAACAGAAATTATGACCCTCCAAGGGGAACGGCTTAATGTGGGATCCACAAATATGGGCAGTATCAGCAACACCTCCTCGATCAATATACACGCCTAAACGCGCCTGTTTGTTCTATAAATCTTTGGCGAATACTCATTAACGCACATTATTAGGAGAACCGTACAATGAATTTGTAAATTCCTCCGCAATTTTGCAGGAAAGAAAAAATACGTTCCGCATACATATTGTTAGAAAAAAGAACCGGATTACCTGTCTTCCATGTTTGCTTATATACCTCATGAAATATTTTCGTAATAAATGATATATTTTTAAATTATTTAACGATGATTATTTGTTTAAACATCACAAAAGAGTCACTTCTTTCTTGTTATTTCATTTCAGAAACCTCAAAAAAAGAACCTTCTCTTCCGTTGGCTATGCTGTACCTAAACTTGAAACGATATATCGTTGTCTAATCATATAAAAATTAGCTGCGGACTACATCTCTTATATTAAAAATACGTTTTTCTTGTTTACATTAACACATTAGGATATACCCGGGGTCTTTCTTGCCAGGTGGACCACCGGAGGATCGATAAATGGACAGAACTTTACCGCTTCGTGACCACAGATCATGCTCTACCCATGGGGGATTTATCGAGATAAATTTAAACACCGTTGAAAATGGACTTTTGTACCGAATACATCGTTGGCCGAATGGCGAAAAGCCGAATTTTGGCGTTTTTAACGAGAATTTTAAGTAGCAGGAAAAACGTCTCCTTTAGAAAAAATGCCTTAGGCGTTCATTTTACCGAAGAATTCGGCGATGATAATTGCAAAGTGGCGATTTAATTCGAGAGTTAACTGTTATTTAAGTAAATATTGTTAAGATTAATCTCCCCCCCCTCCAAGGGGTCTGTGTGGCAGCCACAATTAGGATTTAAGTTTGGGTTAACTACTGCTCCTTCTTGTGAAGCAGTGCTCAGGTTGAACCGCATCAGCCCGATTGGACCTTTCTTGTTCATACACTGATTTTGACTATCGGATTGGCTCCGTTTACTTGATCAAGTACTATGGGCTCACGGCGGTATAGCTGACCGGTCAACAGGGGATTGTACCCACATCTCTCTCTTTTCCCTTACTTGATCCCACCTCTTGGTGTGTCCAGGCGGTCCGTGTTTGACCCCAACCTTCTTTTTGTATTCTATTTTGGGACTGGAGATTGATCACTGTTCGTTATCTTTGCCTGATTCCTGAATGGACAGTACATTGTATCTTCCTATGTTTTCTTAACCCCTTTTGAAAAACCGCATGACTTTAGAATCAAAGGACCGTATCAGTTCTGTGAGGGAAAAGCTGGTACTTAAGATATTGAGTTGGACCAGCATTTGCTACGTTCATTTGACCCTGGGGAGATCATGTGTGGACAATCCGATGATTTGTAAATCTGGCATTATCAAACTGTATTATTATCGGGCTTGCTTCGAAATGGGTGCATAGAATGAATAGTAGGTAATAAGTAACTTTACAACATATTCAAGCCTACGGTGCAACGGGTTGCACCTTCTTTTCTATGCTAATTTCGCCAATATCAGGCTCCACCGATAAACAAGTGTTACAGAGCAATGCCGTGAAAATGTGGGGAACATAACAAATAAGTTAAGTCAATGCAGTTTGCATTCGAGAAGGGAAATCTGTATGCTAAAAATTTCTCCGTTATGAAAATTTGATGTTCGATAGGGGTTGACCCCACTCTCCCTATCATTAAAATAATTTGCTAAATAAATGTAAAAATGTAGAACCCCTTTAAAAAATTCCTGGATCCTCCCCTGCAATTTGCTGTCATTTGTGTGGCTTCGCGCATGCTTAACAAGTATAAAATGTGGAATCTACCTGGGTAACTTGCAAATCGGATCAAGGATATTTTGGATTTATTAATTAATCTAAGCTAATTAATATAAATTGCTATATGAAATTAGTACATTGCATGCACCAACCATCTATTACCAGTTAGCATACTTGCATGATTCTGGCAACCCGGCACATCCAGGTAATGCGGCGAGACACTTGATTGTGAGCCGCAATTGCACACACATCACATTGGGTAAGCCGATTGAGCAGGAAAATATTGGTAGGCGCAGCCGGCTCACG
>CAJDSM010034912.1:1488-16045 GCA_903981925.1 Ostrea lurida | reverse complement strand
GCCTCAAATTGCTCTATTTACTTCACCGCGGCCAGTAACGCCATTAAAGTAATAAATTCATAAATCGGTCATGTGTGTTCTTGTTATATCAACATCTTGGATAATAGTATATATATATAAATGGCGAAGTTAACAAGTATTAAATGAAATCAGAATCCCAAAACATATGTATACAAGTCAAGTGTAGGGCAACACGGACCTCCGACAAAATGAAGCCAGATCAGGTGCCATGGAGGAGTAAGCATCCTCTACTACCGGTCCACGACCCGCCGTGGGCCCTTTGTCGAAATAAAGTAAACGGGATTACCTGTGCGTCAAATGACAGCTTAAACAAAGGGTATGAACATATCAGTCAACATATACTTAGTGATTAATTTGTAATCGCAACAAGGTCATTATAGCGACCGTAGAATTTGCGAATAATGACTTTAAACGAGATTCGTTATAACCCGGCAACTTCAACTTTTTTTGTTAGTAGTTGGTCTCTCTTTAAAAAGGCTGCTCTTGCATATCGAATCAACTGGAGATATACACACCATAAGCAGGTGATAGTGGTACATTACTTCATAGAAAGAAAGTTGACGACTGCAAAGTAAAGTCATCACGCTTATCATATAATGTAATTTTTTAAAGATATAAAAGACAGATCACCAAAACATCATTAGATGCAATTTCAATTTAATTTGGTTGACCGGTTTCGACCTTAGACGGTCGTCATCAGAACAAGTTGCATGCCTTTATATACTGTAGTTGTGTCATTAGAGTCAATATTACGTAAACTACCCAATATGAAGCAGATATGTAAGATTCTGTGGGTGTCCTTTATTTCGAGTTCGTCAGGTATATATCAAATGGACATAATATGCAAAACTATGATTGTTAATTGATAGGACTCATTTATAAATCTTATTGTAAGGTGAAGGACACGCAAGTTTTTTGCTTTTATCCCATAACAGGTTTTTAACAAATTTCTGCTTCGTATAAATATAAAAATAAGTCTGCCATCAAAGGGGCACAATTAGTGCCCATAGGAATATCAACGGATTATTGAAAGACATCTTATATATCTTGTATATATATCTTATATATCTTAATATTGATGTGGCACATAGTATATTGTTTCTATATCCATTTTCATGCATATAACCGTTCTCTATGCTAACGGAATGTCAGTGTTTAACATTCTCGATAAAAACTGTGGCACACAATGTGATCCTCCAACCTATATATCAGAATGAAATTAATTGGAATACAGAATATGAGCAACGGATGTCGAGTTTACCTGTATTAAACAGAAGGGGTAGTGTAATTCATACAAATCGGCAAATATTATATGCTTTCATACCCCCATGAAACACAAACAAGCCAATCATTGTATTCACTGTAAATTCATTTTTCGGTTTTTGTCATTCATGCAGTGAAGTAGCAAAAATTACATCATAGCGAAAATGTAGAGATCGTTAGATGTTGAATAGGATTCAAACTTTTGGATCCATGAAGCCCCGTTCTCTTTGTGTAGTGGTACAACATGTATGTACGTATTTTTTCGTGTCTCAAAACTTGGAGCAATATGCAGGTCTTGAACTATTTCTCGGAATTATGAATTTTAAATTTGAATATTGATTTTTGACGTTATCTCATGAAACCATTTAATACATGTATATTACGACTGCGGGAAATATGCACACATGCAGTATCATTGTAATGTATTTGATGAAAAATTAGAAAAATAGCCCACAGTGTTGGGGTGAGGGAGTCCAAATATTTGGAAGTGGGTCGAAGGGATGATGAACGCAAAAGATTCTAGGTATCGAATTCTTATCATAAAGTTTAAATTTTCGGGTCGTCTGAGGTTCATGTATGTGAGCAATGGAAACGTGGGTTTAATGATTGCGATTTAAAAGGGGAACAAATCTAGAAGAGGGAACGGCTAGTTTGCTGAAATTACCCCCATTTTATTCATTTAACCCCCCCCCCCCCATACCTCTAACCCTGACAATTTATTCCTTTTATCTATCTCTTGTATTCTATAGGGTTTGGATTTGTGATCTATTGAGAAATAAAATGCGTTTAAGCAGTATGTAAAGGTGAAGATAATGAATAGTGATCAATCTCATAACTCCCAAACAGAACATAATATAAAAGTTGGGCAAACACAGACTCCTGGACACACCAGAGGAGGGATCAGGTGCCTAAGAGGAGTAAGCATCCTCTGTCGACCGATCACACCCGTCGTGAGCCCATTTTCTTGATCAGGTAAACGGAGTACTCCGTATTCAAAATCAGTGTATAAAAACGACCAAATAATTCAGACAGCATTTGATCCAATGACAAGTTGTAGATCGTTATAACGACCATATAATTTGCAACATCAACTTGTTTGTTGGTAACTTGCTTAGATTTGCTATACGTTTTTTGCTAAAAACACGTTGAAATGTAAACATTAACTGTCGCTCTCTTGAAACAATCTACAGGTAATTTTAGGTTGTGGAACAATTGTATAAAGCTTTTGAATTTTAATAATGTTGAACTATTTTCAGATTGTCGTGAATCTGTGGACGATGCATCATAATGACAGAGAATGGGACCTCCCGTTTGTATTTAAACCCGAGAGATTTTTACATGCAGACGGCAGTTTGTTACCATCAACAAACATTGTCAGAAAAAGGCAAGTAAACCTAGCTTAACATCGCCTAGATGATATATCACGCATTTCATTTGAAAGGAAATAGATATCCTGCAACACAAAGCATTGCATTCTGAGGAAATTCGGAGCCAAGTTATGATACCGTATTTCTCTTCGTGAAATGATGAAGTGATCAAACTCAACTACTATTAAAAAAAATGCAAAATTAAGAGTAGGGCAGACATGGACCCTTGAACGCAATTGAGGTGGGATCAGGTGCCAAGGCCGGAGTAAATATCTCCTGTCCACCGATCGCACCCACCGTAATTCCTATATCTCAATCAGGTAAATTGAATAATCTGAAGTGTGTAAAGAACGGCCTGATTGGTACATGTATATAACTTTTCAGATAGCATTTTCCCGATGACATTTTATATTGGAAATTTAGATTATCATAACGACCATAAAATGCGAAATGCACACTTTAAAAGAGATCCCTGTAACATCTAGCCTGCCACGATTTAAAAACTTATCATACGCAGAACACGCTCTTGGGTATCGAATAAGTTGATTAATTAAATAAGTTAATTATACACCATATGCAGATGATAATGGAACATTGTTACATAATACGGGAAATTGATGATGGAGAAGCTAAAGTCGTCCCGCTTGTAATGAAGCCGAGTTGTTAGTTTTCCGTTAATATTTATGATCAAAGTACTAAGTCTCAGGGTTTCTTTCATCTTCAGAGTACTTGTGTGCTTAGAATCAGGTGTTTAATTAAAAATAATGTTATGAATTTAAATTTGCCAAACGCTCTTAATTTAGAATCCACTTTTGATTAACAACACAATGCGTCTGAAGTTTATCCTTCATGGCTTTTAATGTTATCTACTGGATCCAGCAAAGTATTCATGGAAGGGTTTTTTGTGAAGTTTAGGTTTGCATTAGTCCTATTGATTTGGGAAATAAATGTGTATAAAACTGAATCATAATCTTTGAAGAAGTTCATGTTCTGCAAGGGAAGTTGGAGTATAATAGTAAGTAGGATTATCAAATGGGGAATTTATACGATGTTCGTTTAAAATATAGTTTGTTAAAATAATGACGCTTAGAAACAAAGACAATGTTGTTACTAGCTTCGTTAGCTGGACCCAAAGATAATCCTTGGTTTTAATTCTATTATCACTTCTTGTTTACTGAATACAGAATGATAGATGGTATACATGTACACTTTTTGTTTCAATGTATCTAATGCGTGATTTTATTATTCCTGGCATTTAATTACTTTTCATCCAGTGTACCCGTGGAGGTCCGGGTTAGAATAGGTCCCCAGCATCCCCTTGCGTGTCGTAAGAGGCGACTGAATGGGGCAGTCTTTCGGGTGAGACCGGAAAAACCGAGGCCCGTGTCACAGCAGTTGTGGCACGATAAAGATCCCTCCCTTCTCAAAGGCCCTGAGTGCCGAGCATAGCTATGCCTATTTTTTGCAGCCCTTCACCGGCAAATGGTGACGTCTCCATATGAGTGAAATATTCTCGAGTGGGACGTAAAACAATAAATAATCAATATCCAGTCTGACAAGGCATCAAGTTATTTTTCATATTCAGTCCATCGTCTGGCAAAATTTACTTGTCGTTTCTTTGTTATTGCAGGATGCTTGCCTTCGGAGTAGGAAAACGAGGCTGTGTTGGTGACGTCTTCGCTATGTCTAGGATTTTTCTGTTTGTATCCACCCTCCTGACAACATTTAACATTTTGGAGCCCGAGGATGAACGCTCCCAGATCTTCAACCCAGAGATTTGGACCCAGGAATTGTTTTACAAACAAAACCATTCAAAGTGAGATTTGTATCGAGGAATAACAGATAATGAACATCTCATTACAAAATAAAGCTCTATAAGATTTTTTTTAGTCTTTGATCTTTTTTTACATTGGCATACAAGATCAGTGATTTAAGATCTTTCTTTCCCTCTCAACTCCAAAATGTGTTTAGTTTCTCACAATATTCCGAAGAGAGAATGCACAAGTATTATTGTAAAGGCCAAATACCACTATGTTAGTAATCATAGGGACACCAGTACAAGTTTATTGAATTGTGAATTTTCACAATTCGATAAACTTGTACTGGTGTCCCTATGTTTTTAAACATTTGAGAGAGAATATCAGTAGGAACATACTGCCTCCACTGATTTAATATCTTGTACTCTTAGCCTTTTATATTCTGCATGGGGATGCGTAAGTATCAAAACAGAATAGTTGTTTGTCATCGTATTTTTAATTCCGTCCTCATAACGCAGGCCAAATTGTTAAAAATAGTCCTCACTTTAAATACATCTACATCTCTCTCTCTCTCTCTCTCTCTCTCTCTCTCTCTCTCTCTCTCTCTCTCTCTCTCTCTCTCTCTCTCTCTCAGCAAATACAATGTATATCACATAATATCACATTCAGATTTGACGACTTCGCTATTTTTAGAGTTCCACGAAGTGGCACACGCTGAAAATTGTACTTGATTGCAGACATAAATTGTGTATCCAACAATCTAACGTTAGTGCAATCCATTCAGAAAATGTGAACGCTAGAAAAGCTGTAATTGTAAAACGCCATATATTGAGTTCTATTCACTGGGATGAAATTTCCTGGCTTTACTTGGGCGCGTCCCCACAATTCCCCTTCAAAAAGGCGGGGCCAAAGTCGCCTTCCCTGACTACGCTCCGTCGCTGTGTGTCATACCGGTAAAATCTGCAAGACAAAATATTCTTACATAATTTTTGCACTATTACAGTGAAATGATGAGAATAGGATTATAATTTGCTCTAATACTGTTTTGTGAAAATGTTTTATTACATCGAAAATACCACTGTATATATAGCAATTTTGTTGGTATCATTCTGGAAGAGTCATTATTAATTTTCATGGTCTTTGAGATTGATTTAGATATTTGCATCATCACATGATTTGTATTGTTTGACAATTTATTTACAGAGGATAATGTGTTGCACAGTAAATCTACACTTACTTATTGTCTTTGAAGAAATAGATTGTTCTAGAGTCCCACCGAACAGCAGCGTCTATTTCATTCGGAATTCCTCTATACTTATTACGGATGTAGCGATGTGATCCAGCCTTGACCTCACCATTCATCCTCATTCCCCACATAATTCCACTCTGTTAAAGTAAGACTCGAAAATATGATAATACTCTCTCCATATGAATGCACTGTGCAAATACGCGCATTCATAAGCATATATGTATATGTTACATGTTACTATAGTGACAAATATACGTACACCAAACACTTCTACGTCATTTCCCGATCCAGATGTAGCAATCACGGCCCTCGGCCTCTCTGGCATGGTTCGGGGGCCTCCTTGAACCAATATTGTGCCCATACGGTTCCTCATACGGTCAAACTGCCAAATTCTCTGACCTGCAGTAGAATCAGAATTATAACGACATGCACTTGCTACGAACACATTTTTTTCAAAACTTATAAAAATTGAAATTATGCTCTTGTACAATGTATCGTATGGAATGTGATTTCTCCATTAATTCCAAAAAACGGGAGAATTCATGCAGAGTTTAAAGGGAGGGATAAATATATTTCAAATTTTGAACATATTAAACATTTACAAGCCACTCAGTTTCAGGAATTTTTAATTTGTACTTATTATAACCAAGCTACCCTGCAAGTATATCAACTTGCATCCCGTCGTTTGCTTACCGAAATGAATTGTCCTTAAGATTTATGAAAATGACGTGGTGGGGGTCGAAATGACGACACTGGATTCAATGTACAACTCAAACTTTCAAATTCATTCGACCTACCTCTCATGAAGAAGGTGCGGCCTAAGCTGGGAATACTGTATGCCGCTTCCATTTTCCAGGGAGCTCGCCGGAAGAGGTTATTGACACGGAAGCGGTCTAAGAACCCCCGCTCTGTTATCCTCATCACATAGTTCCTTTGCAGAAACACAAGCAGTGTGCCATCAAAATCTGCCAAACAAAACACCTTAAAGATTTGAAGATCGCAAAACAAAACCAAAAGAAATAAAAACAACAACAACCAAAAAAATACACCCCCCCCCCCAAACCCAGCACATTAGAAGAAGCGAATTAACAAACTCCAACACACTATACACCATGCAACTGTTTTTTTCTGAATTAATAAAAAAAAAACACTTACCCCTGACGGCAGCTTGCATTTGGACCCTACAGTTAGCTGGTAAGGTGGTAGTTTGGGTAGGTCTGGGCGTGGGGGCTGGTGTGATGCGGGGCCGGGGGGTGATGCGGGGCCGAGGAGCCCGCGTTGTGGGTCGGAATGTAGTCAGTGGTCTGGGAGTGGTTCTTTCCCCTCCAGGTCTGGGGCCTGAAAATTGTTAAAGAATTGGTGAATTGTTTTCGGTACTCTAATAAGACATTTCAAACATTCGTTCCCAAGAGTTATAGAAAGCAAATTCAATGTACAATTCTGATAATTTTTTCTGACCCAGGCAAACGAATATAATTCCAAAATGCAACAGATTTTATGACACCTCTATATGAGAACGTCATTAGTCGTTAGCACGTGTTCTATTCAAACCTATTGTATATGTTCTTGTATACAATAAAATATTTTTCACTATGCAAATGTAATTCGATATATTTCGCTAACCCCGTGAATCACCGTAAAATGACTAATTCCCTACAAAATATACCTATTCGGGTTACTTAGCAGCTTCTTTTTAACTTTTTAACTGATGAAAAGTTCTAATGAGTTCCGAATGGTTGAGTTCATATTGAGATGTCACCGACCACAAAAAAGCCTATGCTTATCGCTCATGACCTTAGCGGTGTAGATTCTTAACGTGCCAACGCCTGCCGAGATACAGGATCTTCATTTGTAATATCATATATCCAAAAGACCCGTCTAAATGTCGATCATTTAACAGAGGAGCAATCACTACCTATGTTTACATTTAGGTTTGACGCGGTCATTGCACGAGTGGGGCTCTAACTCCCGACCTCATGGTTTAATACGAAACGAACGCTCTACCAATGATCTTTTCCGAATAGAATCATGAATATTCATTATACAATAGGCCCACAGGCCTTAACGGTCACCTGAGTATCATAGCCCACACTGGGAGTCTCATATTTGCATTTTTAAGTCTCAATATGGAGTCTTTTGTTCACATGTTAACATATTATCTTTCAAAATATGCATATGATTCCTATTCATATACACAAGAAGATTATCATTTCAATCTCACAAAGGGTGTTGTTAACCGTTCAAGAATTTTAAATGAAAACCATATTGCTACTTTAATGTCCAGTGAGCTTGACCTTTTGACCCCAAATTCGATAGAGAACATCTTTGACCCATATGAAGTTCATATCTATTCGATAAGAACATCTTCGTCTCATGAGGATAGTAAGTCTATATGTATGATATAGTGACTCTAGGTAGAAAGGATAATGCTCTTGAACCGCAAACAATATCGCTACTTCGATCTCCAGTGTGCTTGACTTTGACCTTTTGACCCCAATTCAATAGGAAACATCGTAGACCATATGCATGATATGGTGACTCTTGGAGGAAAGGTTAACACTTTAAAAGCCTGGAAACCATTCTGTCAACAGACGGATGGACAGAAAAACTCGATTCCAGTATCTCCACCCCATCCCCAACTTGTTGCAAGGGGGGGGGTGTTATAATTATGATAAAAGGCTTTCTGCTCATTCCAAATATTCATTTAGTTTCGAATTAATAACATGCTTTCAAATGTATCTATAAACACTATGTATCAAGTTTGGTCCCGCCCTGGGTCATAACCCCTACCCCGGGGATCACCAAATTTACAATTTTGGTAGAGGCCTTCCTGTTCTACATCACTATGTATTTAGTTTTCTCTCAGACATGTGCGGTTGTAAAGAAGATTTTTGAAAATTTGTCACTTTTTAGCAGTTTTTGTCCCACCCCCAAGGCCCCAGGGGTGAAGAGACCTGAATTTACAATTTATGTGCCCCTTGTCCCAAAGATGCTTCATACCAAATTTGAAAAGAATTGGACTGGTGGTTATCAAGAAGAAGTTTAAAATGTTCAATTGTTAACGGACGACGCACGACGACGGACGAAGACCAATTGCAATAGGTCACCTGAGTTTCTCAGGCTGACCTAAAAATCGAATGGCTTTGCCTCAGGGTCGAGGGAACTGGATACTGATTTAATACTTCCATACCATACAAACTTTGAATTCCCCGTATGTCGTCTGTGTGCAGCCGAAAGGAGGCGTTGTATCCCGCATAGTATGGAAACATGAGGGCCCCCTGAATGTCGGAATGAAAGAGACCCAGAGTGTGGCCAAACTCGTGCACCGCCACCGAGAAATAGTCCGTCTTTGTGTCTCCCACTTCATCTCCAAATCCCCAGTCTTCTTCCTCATCAAAGTGGACGCGACCATTTGAGGGGAAAAACGCATGCGCAAGAACACGACCTGAAAAAAATGGGGTTTTGAAACTTCCAACCTGATGATATCGTAATTCAACATAGAGTTATAATAATGATAATTTAAAAAAGCCTAATTTGGAACTAATCAGAGATGTTAATGGACTGACCTTAATTAATTATTTTTCATGAGAGATTTATTTGCGGAAACTGAAATCATATTAAACGTGCAGTTTTTCGATAGAAAAATAACAAAATTCCGTGAAATTACATGAATTATTTATGTTGTATTTTAGAATTATAAGTACTTTTCTACGAGTAACAGATAACTGCACGTGCTCTGTCCATCAATATAAAGTTATTTTGGGGGGCGGGGGGGCGGTTGAAACATCAGACATATATTATACATAGTTCTTCACAAAGAACGGGGAAGCTGACATACCTTGGCCATCAAAGGCATTTGCATTACCATCACCATGGACGCGGGTCTCGAATGACATATTGATGTCGGTGTCGCCGCCTGATTCCACAAATCTGAGAGGTGTCACATCGGACCAGTGTCTCAGCGCTCTCCTCGTCTCGGAGCTTCCAACAAGAAGATATACTTATATCAATTAAATTAACGAAGGATGCGCGGGTCCAACTTGGAGGGCACAGCTCCGTCAGGCACCCGTCTGATAGTATGTTGTTAAAACAGAGACATTAAATCTTAGATTTACACATGTGAATGAGTTACAATCGAACCTGAGGTTTTGTTTTTGTTTGTTTGTTTGTTTATGTATCCTTAAAGAGACACTGCAGCTCATTTTACGCAAAAATCATATGACAATTTTCCCAGAGCTTTCTTCATTTTTGACGCTTAGTTGAATATATTACCTTTGCGAAATAGCACATTTATAAAGTTGAAAACTCTCGTTTAAACGCAAAAAGTAATACCTTTTGACGATCTACACAAACAAATTTGAGTCTCCGCCTTTCGATCTTTACGCGCATGCGTACAGACGGAATAGCCCTGCGTGTGTGTTTCCTGGCTCTTGGATCCTCATGTAAATTATATTTTGCATATTAGTTGTATCTCATTATAATCTAACCCTTTTTTCTCCCATAATCTGTGAAAATTCTGAATATACCATTGTTCGCTTATCTGAAAACGTAACGTGTTTAAAAATACATGTAAATTATTGTTTAGTCTATAAGGACATGAAGGATTTCTGTTAGAATTACTTTCTTATAAGAAGCAGGGAATAATCCCAATCTTTAAAAGCGAGTGTGTACCCTTTAAGGAGTACATTGTACAAAAAAAATGTATTTAGATCAGTTTCTACACATCACGTCTGTTGTCATTCTAAATCACGCGATGTAAAATGTCCGGGTCAGCATGAAGAAACCTTTGAATTCTGGATGATCTTCAAAGCGCAGTTAGGCTGCCTAAAGTTAATTCTACGTTTAATGTCACCTCAAAATTCAAAACCTATGAGGGAGGGAGGAGGAAAATAAACAAACAAAATTTTTAAACACATGTGTATTTATAGAAAATCACCTATTCAATCAACAATTTCACACATTGAATACACATTGTATAATATTCAAGTCAAAGTAAACTGAAATCACCCAATTTTAGTACCAAAAATAACAGAATTATGTCAAGAAGTAGTAATACTTTAAGGATTTGATTTTCAAGTCAAGTCAATTTTTGCGTTTTCCCAGCAAAGATTAAGGTAGTATCCTTTCGGCAAATAACCATGACGATTGGGTGAGCATTTGTTTGGGTTTTTTAAAACGGCAATTTCGCTGAAACCTACGCGCGCGGGTGACGTTTAAACGTAGAATTAACTTTAGGCAGCCTTACATGTAGCAATTGATTCATTCAAATTGTTCAAAGTAGTCGGTATCAATATTAGTCTTATCATTTTGTCGATACGTCTTTAAAATAGCACTTGATTAAGATATGAAAAATGAACTGTATAGTGTCTCTTATTGGCTGGACAAACTGTAGGCCTTTTGATTATAATAAATAGTGCTTTGAAAAAATAGTTCCTTACATACAATGTACTTTAATGTGAATTCCGCATCGATCCTTATTGATACCTGATTTACATAGGACTGTAAACTTGCCACAAAAGTTTCATGTATGTATCTCTGACATTTGCATGGCCGCTTTATTCAGATGTCGAAAAATTAATGTCTCAAACAAACTTCTAGCTGCAGAACTGTAGCGTTATGGTTTTTATATTTTTTATATTATAAAAACCATAATGCTACAGTCCTGCAGCTAACAAACTTCTAAAGCTAAAATTAATTGAATGTCCATATATAAAAAAAAATTCTAAGAACATAAATTGAACTGCATGTACCTGCATTCTGTATTACGATACTAGTTATATTATTAATAATCATTTCTATGAGGACTTATAAACTTCTGCATATAAGAGCATATCATTTTCAGTCTGAGCTCATCATGGTAAAACTTACAGAGTTTTTCGATGGTCCAATTTCCTTGAAAATTTTGTAAATTTCCACGTGAGTGTTGTTTTCTTCCATTTGTCCATATATACGAAAAAAGATGATCTGAGCCCGGGATCTGAGCGTCTTTTTAAATATGATTTCGTCAATATGCAAAATATTTACGTTATATTGTATCCATATAGTATTCGCACTGACTCGAAAGTTTTGCAGAGGAATTTTCAAAATATGAATGTTTTTATATCATTCTTGCTTTCAAATTCATCAGGCTCGTACACAGGGGGAAGGCGATGCGAGGGATGCGTTCGCACTCCCTTGCAAAAAGCATATTGCACTATTAAAGTCATATTTCTCTCTGAACATTGATTATTAATTCTAAAACTCGTCTTAAACCCCGCACCCCCCTTCCACAAAAGTCTGGGTACGAGCCTGATGTCTATAAAGTTACGCACTCAAAAAATATTGCGAATTGATTGTTCAACAAAATCATAAATTTCCTTTGTATTTCATCGCTCTGACTTGTGATAACATTGAGAAAGCTGACCTAGATTAAATTGTTGGGGTTGGAGATCAGGATTCATGACTTCGTCCTTCTGCATGACATCTTCACAAGCGCAGCGCCTCATGTTCATTACTTTTTCGTCGTCAGGTCCGATAACTCCGGTCACCTTAAGATTACTAAACATCTGCCACCATCTGGAAAAATTATGATAAGCTTACTATAAATCATTTCCTGTTCCTATTATTATTACTAGTATTAGTTTAATGAAACCATTTTTAATCGACAGAATGATTTGGATTGAATTGCATCTCCTGTCGATCAAATTCAATGCATATATCGTATATAACAATAAGCCCAAAACGTTGTGACGTAATGTTTGCGGGCCGGAATGTTTCCGGGCTTATATCGTGTGATATATGTTTGCAAACTTTTAAAGGAAAAAGTAATTTAAAGAAGAGATAAAATTGAAAATATATAGTAGTAATAATATGATGTCTAGAAGGAGAAATTTTGGGTGCATAGACTGTTCAGTCCGGCATGAACAAACTCAAGGACATCTGTTCTGCACTCTCTGTTCAGCGTCTACTTTCTCTAACAGATCAGTGCCTTCATTTGCAGTTAATTACTTTTTCTTATTTATACTAGTATTTCATTTCAGATTATATCTTCATTATAATTTTCATCATTTTATAGTATCCGTACTTAGTCCCCTAATGCTCCAACACCAGTATTTGTTTAATATTCCATTGTGTTTTTAACCCCCCCCCCCACACACACACACACACTACTTTTCTTCACAATTATCTAGCGCTTCAGGTAACGACCCGTCATTAGGACAGGTTATCAAATCGCTTCATTATCGGCCGCAGGAGCGCCGATCTATCTTTGCTTTAGAGTTTCAAGAAATTGAATATTATCAATAATATTAGTAAAAGTTCTGAATAAAGTTAAATTAAAATATGAATAACTGTAATCAATGCGTTTCATTATTATTCAAATTATTCAATTATTCCGGGGTATTATGAATTCAAGTTCTCCCCCAAGTGGCAGTATGTAAAATATAGAAGCAATTCATAATGGAGTTTCCAGATATTAATTCAATAAATTGATAGACACATGTAATAACAAGTTATTTTGGTTTGAATATGCTGCGGCCTCAAATATTTTAATACTTGTATAGTTTGATTGCTGCTTTACAACTGTTAAATCTCAATCTGCAAGCCAAATTTACAGTCAGTAAAGACAGTCCAGCAAATGACATATTGCTATCATCATGTGACACAGATCCGGAGTATGCCTTTCAACTAGAACACCGGTGTCTCTGAAAATTTCAAATGATTGTATATTTGCTCCCTTTTTCTATCTTCATGCTGATCAGTGCGTTTTTATTAGCAACTGCAATCTAGCTAGTTGAAGGGCATGGACAAAATATAGGGGACAAGACTATATTTGTTGGTCTCTTCTGTATGTTTCATATTCAAAATTTTAGCGGCCGATTAGATGCTTTGCATCAAAATTATCTTCTTACACGTACATACTGATACATGTAAGTTAACCCGCTCCTTGTTAAATAAAACTTCATCTTGCGTATCATAGCCTTGGTACTCATTTTGAGCAGACGTTATTTTATTACCTTTTATTAATCTCGAAAATGTCCATATGTAGACGTTCTATTTGTTCTCTGGATTTGTAGTTTAGTTTTAGCGCTAGTTTGCATCTTTATTTTGTTCCGATTTAGTTTAAATATGTTGTCATCCTGAAGAATGGACATTTGAAATTTCATATTTCATGTTGTTCGTATCATTGGTACATGTATATCTTTATCATTTTACCTCTACTACTTTGGTGTGTGAATGTTTTCGGATTCTCTTCTCTCTCTCTCTCTCTCTCTCTCTCTCTCTCTCTTCTCTCTCTCTCCTCTCTCTTTCTCTCTCTCTCTCTCTCTCTCTCTCTCCATGATATGCTTTGTAATGGCTAAGATTAGAGTGTACATGTACTTTGAAACTTTAGTTACCACTTGGTAGTAGCAACATCCGGACAAAGAAATCATCACCTTGACTCACTCGAAGAACTATGTGATGATTCATGATGAATAAGCAGACAAATTTTAGCGGAATGACTCAAAGGTTACGGCTGACGAGAGTGATGTATAAAATGATAGACCGTACACCTAGCCTTAAACTTAGAATAAACGTAATCCTAAATTTCAAATTCAGCTAACTTTTGAAATAATTTTCATAAACAAATAAAATTTTCAGTATCTGTTTGCATTTGACTTCTTTTTGAAAATATTTAGTGTTTTTTTTAAATATCTGCTATAAATCTTACGATATAGTAGACTTAGGTCATTCAGTTTATGATCTTGAGGCCTGCATTGGCTAATTATCAGATAGAGAGAGATAGAGAGATAGATAGATAGAACTTAGTGGTAAGTCTTCCAGGGAAGACATGTGTCGCCTGCCTACTTCTAATTTCATTTGAAAAATTACTTCATCATTTAATCTAAAAGTATAATCATGGCAAAAAAGTACATATTTAT
>CAJDSM010034904.1:0-11607 GCA_903981925.1 Ostrea lurida | reverse complement strand
GATGCGTTTTCCTCCTAGGCACGTGGTCCCACCCGTGGTGTATCCTGGAGTCCGTGTTAGCCCAGTTCTTGTTCTGTATTCTGTTCTGGACTTTCGGGACTGATCACTGTTCGTTATCATTACTTTTTTGCTACATTCACGTTCCTCTTCATTTCTCTCGGAGTTCCTACTCGTTGAAATGGGCTTTCTAAATTCATCAGTGTCTATACACGCATTGCTTACAACTGAAGCGCATTCACGCGGGAAACGTCTATCATTGCAATTGTAAAGATATAAAAAACAAAACATTTTTCAAAATAAATATATTATTCAAAACAACCATTGCATTTTGATTCGGTATCATTACATGCTTAAGACGCCATTGGTGAATTATAATGTTGCATCAGTCCAATACATGGCATGAAAAAACAATTGATATTTTATTGTCTCATTATAGTATCACCATAGCATCCAGTCAATATGGTTCTACAGATATGAATGAGTTGGTTTCTTTTCTGTGAAATTACTTTCATTTATTACCGATATACTTTCCTCATCAGTAGTAATAAAGTTATCAGTATAAAAAAGTGTATTATGGTATTACCGCTATATGGCGTGGGACACTCAATAAAACTTTACAAAGTATGCAATTATCAAAGGTGCACTCATTCATAAAGCAAGGAAGTTAATTGATTGCGTTAAGTCACTTCACATTGTACAAATTGGAAACCACATGTAACATACAAATTTATCACCATGTGACATACAATCAGCATGTAAAATACAATCAGCATGCCACGTCAACATTGGTTTCCATGCAGAGAGTGTCATATTTATCACAGAAATAATTGTAATTAGAAGTCTTTAGTTTCTCCACGTATGACCTTTGTATTTTATCCACCTCGTCCGCATCCGAACAATCACTAAATCTGTACGAACTGAAGGAATTCAGGACGTCATTCGTCAATATCAGATCTGAAGAACATAAACACTGATTTCAAACAGAAATTCTCTAATATACATCAATCAAATGGGTGACATCATATTAGACCTACAACTGGTTAGATTCATGCAAATCTATTTCAACCTTTGACGTCTGATGAAATAGGTATTATGATGTACGCGGTTATTAATGGAAATCACGGAATTGTAGTAATGCCTTCTATTACTTTCGTTTTACATGTACACCAACACTGACATTCTTGTTTTTCCAACTTTGATCTTGGCTTTCCCACATTTAATTTTAGCTTTTCCAACTTTCATTTTGGCTCTTTCAACAATTTGTCTTAAACTTTTGAAACTTTAATCTTGCCAAGTCCCTTATTGATATATCAAATCAACCTTGAGATTCAATTCGAAGGTATGTATGACACACTGCTTATCTTTCACACATGAACGTTCATTGGATACATACAGTTATCAATCCCCTATCCACCATATATCAACCTCCTTCTCCTCTCTCTCTCTTTCCACAGGATTAATGGCTGTAAATGCTTATTGTACTTTACGTTTATCGCAATTTCTTGCATCCAATCCTATTTTATCGCTTAGTTTATTTTACTATGTATAGAGCATTGAGCCCTTTCAATTTCTTATTATGATAATTAAATAAGAATAAAGACTTTAAAAATGAACAAGAACAGCACATCAATCCCAATCACACACTCATTAGATTTGTATATACATGGCATTATATTATTTCCATAAATTTCAAGAATCTACTTACAATACAAAAAAGTTAAACAGACGCGAAACGCAAATTCGTGAAATTAGTAACAGTATATTCTCTCTCTCTCTCTCTCTCTCTCTCTCTCTCTCTCTCTCTCTCTCTCTCTCTCTCTCTGTTAACTAATTACCTAAAGACAGTTGTGTACAGAAGTTTTGGATGGATCAAAAGCAGAAAGGCCAAGAAATTGTTAGAAAAGTAAGTGAGTTGATAACTGTATGGTAAAAGTGTAAGAAAAACAATATAGCACTAATCCACTTCTGTAAGAAAATGTTTTTGTGTTTTATCTTCACGCAATTTTACCTGTACAGTTTGGTAACGGCCCACTAGCAATCCAATTCCCGCTGGATCCACAAACATACCACTGACTGTGATCATACTGCAAAGCGAGGCTATAGTTCCCGCCACAATAGACCAGACAAAACTGGCCGAAGTCGGTTTTCCATCCATTACAAACTCGGGCACCATTCACCGGCACGTTCAATTCTGGGCATTGATGGGCTATATCAATAAAAAGGACAGTATATTATCAGTGCTTCATTTGTTTAACAACTGCTTAAAATTAATCATAAACAAAGTATAGTTACGTACGTCTGACTGTGATATTGAAAGTGCACTCGGTTCGAAGACCATTGGAGGGTTTCAAGGCCACATATTGGGCTACATAGTCTCCCCATGGAAACGTCCAACTATCATCAGGGTAATTCGTAGTTACTTGGATGCTTTTACCAACAGGGTCATGAAAAGATGGCGCCGTCCAGTTAACAAAAACCGTTGGTTTGTTTGAAAATATAGACATGTCGCTGGGGCAGTCGGTCATTACAGGAGGTTGAATATCTATAATTCACACACAAAATGAAAAAAAAAAAACAATAGAAACTTAAAGGCATCCAAAATTTAACTCAGGAAAGGCTAAATTACAATGCTTACCATTTTCACAGTTGACGCCATTAAAACTTGATGTACACAGACAGTCGTACCTATCTAACCCATTCACACATGTTCCATCATTTAAGCAGGGATTGCTTGCGCAAGAATTCACAACTACAACAAATGATATGGATCAAATTTTACATAAATACCTTAAATATTCATTTGTAATTCAATGCTCGATCGTGGACAAATATGATAGCTATAAATCGATGATAGGGCTACATCAGTCTCACATGCACATCTTGGTTGTGTTCCAGTCCACAGAGAGTTTGATTGACAGGTTCTAGAGACGGATCCACCAGTCAGATTGTAGTGGGCGTTACAGGAATACGTCACTGTTTTGCCGTATGTGTACTCCGACCCTGTTACCATTCCATTTGATATAACATTACCGGGATTCCCACAGATTATTTCTGCAATATTACAAACAAAAGAGCAAGTCTGTTTCTTTGTTAAGGATTGATCGAAAACTGTGTGTTACAAACAGAATTCAATTCATAATTACTAAAGGACCGTGTATCTTAAGATACATAATGATATCTAGAGTATTTTTCTTTAAATTCAAAGTTTTAATGACAAATTCATTTCAATTAGCACATAAAACTAAATTGCATTATGCAGCATATCAAACAAAATAAGTAGAGTGTGAGTTTTTGTTTAAATACATTTGATTGTATAAACATGCAAGCAAGGTTCAAACAAATGTTCGTACAATATAATAATAATAATAATAAAAAGAATACATCTATCTATCTAGCTATCTATCTAATCTATCTAATTATCTATCTATCAACTGTAAAGGGCTTTAATTTTGCGGGGCTAAAATTTCGCAATTTTTTATCTTTTAGCATTTCGAGATGGTTTAAATTTCGCGGATATTAAGTATCTATCTATCTATCTATCTATCTACATGTATATATCTCCTCATACATATTCACATACACACACATGCGTATAATGGCAGCATAGCATGAAATATATCATACTTTATATGAATCTATTATTTATGCACAGCAGAGAATATTTCTTTGGTAATTTACGAAAGCCTATTAGTATCTTTCTTGGTTAAATTTACGAAACTATTAGTAGTCATGTAAAAATAAATTTTAACTTTCACTATCTTCGATTAACGAGATAATTATATTCTCGTAATTACGAGAAGTAATATTTCGTAATTTACGATCGAAAAGATTCGTTATTACGAGATAACTATCTTTGTAATCACGAGAAAAGATCTCGTTATTTACGAGATAATTATCTTCGTAATTCGAGATATATTATCTCGTAATACGAGGACAAGATCTCGTATCATATAATATTTCGTTAATTATTCTCGCTAAGCGAATATATTTCGTTTATTACGAGGTTAAATTGATTTTGCTTGTAATACGAGAAAATCTATGGAATATCTGCCCATGCGATAACATTCGCCTTATGTTTAAGCTTATTCTATTATCTTTCTGTCATTGGTCTTTGAATAGCAAGATATCTCGTTCGATTCGAATCGATTGGGCCAAGTACATGTGTACATTAATTAACAAGGTAAACAGATCGACTAGCTTTAAGTCATGAAACCAGTTCATTTAGTATTGCAAAATACAAATAAAGAATAAATATACTTCGTCCACCAGTAAAGTTTCACGATTGGTTTACATGTATATGTATTCTAAAAACTATCACAATGCTTAGTGTGACTGTATTTGATAAGTTCGAGACCCTTGTAATTCCAGCACTTGTTGCACGTTAATGGTTACATTGTACATGCTATATTCGTCGGCGCGACGATATGCATGCAGGTTGACCCTGTTATATAGTTTCTAATGACCACATACTAGTTCACTGACTTTCATGTCCGGTTATTATTGATATGCGTTTCAGAAGGATTGTTACTATCGTAGAAAACAATTATTATATGTCGCGGCCGCGATAAGTGGGACCTTGGGGGGGGGGGGGGTGGGGGGGGCGGGGCTAATGTGCTTTAAGGTATGTTTTCTAAAAACAATACATTTTAGCTGGGTTTGCTGCTGATTTCTTTCATGCGAGTGATACTTAGGCATGAAAGGCTATTACGCTTCTATCAATAATTTATTGTTCTCTCTCTCTCTCTCTCTCTCTCTCTCTCTCTTCTCTCTCTCTCTCTCTCTCTCTCTCTCATGCCACACACGCACTCGGTATTCTTAATTAATCCAAAATGACAAAATAACGTTTCATAATTTATTCAAACATCGCAGCATTAGTCGAACATCAAAAGACTATTGATATGCTTGATGAACTCGGCTTTAACAATAAGCGTGGGTAAACACAATATTTATCTCGTAATACGAGATAATTATCTCGTTAATAACGAGATTCGTTTCTCATAATTACGAGATCTTTTCTCGTAATTACAGATCTTTTCTCTGAATTACGATGGAGTGAGGTAGAAGGTGACATTTATTTTACATTGATTACTATAGGCCTTGTAAATCTAACTATAGGGTTTTTTTATAAAGCAGAATGAGAAAAAATACCATTCACGGAAACAGCTTTCCGTTACCACCCCGTCACACACGAGCAGTACCCGGAGACCCGGAAAGTTGTGAACGTTCCTCCATTATAACAGTTGGTGTGACAGTTTCCTACTCAGATCCATATTCATCCGTATGCCACACATGTTAAAGTGCAAGGGAGTACAGATATCATCCTAATGGACTTCTCTCGTCCGGTATCTTCTGCCCCCACCGCAGGTCCGAGAACAATCTGACCACGCCATCCAGTCCACCCAACTACAGTGACAAAAGTCCCATGTTGACGCATATCCACACGAAACAACCTCTACTGTGAGTGCAAGGCTGAGCAAGAATAAGATGTGTCTATCGGCCATTGATGATAGTACCTGTTAAACAAAATGATCCTCATAATCTCGTGAGATGTCGTTTGATACTTCCTGGTTTGAAATAATCCTGCGTTACTAGAACAATAATGGTTTAGTATTCTAAAATTTTCCTCAAAATATCAATAATATGATTCTCACCATTCTAAACGTAGTGCACAAACAGAAGGATCGCCGAGGATTGATCAATGCAGAGCATGCACACACAGATATTTAAAACTTTTCAACAAATGTCAACATAGAGTATTCAATACCGTAGCAATGGGTTTAACTTCAAATCTCATGATTATTGAAAAAGATTGATTTATATCCCTCTGAAGTTGTCAAGCTTCTTGAGATATAATACAGGAAATAAAATGCCAAGTTGCAGCGACTCTCAACACTTACGATAGCAAATATTTTGATTTAAAATCAAAAAACTATTTTCAACCATATTGCATTTCAATACACAGCTCGTCTTCGTAAAATCAAGAGAGATGAATGCAGATTTTGGTAAATTAAAGTACACTAATCAAGCATAGTTATGGATGCCGACTTTTCGTCAATACTTCCTCAAGAAATAGATAGTCGTTATCTCGGAATCGCAGCATACATGGTCTGATTAACAACAAAAATGTCGTTCAAGTGCAGGACTTCGGAACTTTTAAAGAATCCAGGTAATGTGGCAAAAATCCAACCGGGATTATTTAAATGTCCTGTGGATTACAAGGACGCAAGAAAAACATTTTAATGCATATGGTCTGTTCAATCAGTACTAATTAAACTCATTAAGGTGCATAGACACGGTTAGGAACTAGAAAAAATTAAATTTCATTTTCCATTTTAATGCTTTACATTGTAAACTAGACATTTTTAAAGTGTTCAGCAAAACATTTGAATGTTATTTTGTTAATTACAAGCGGATTTCAGGTTCGCAATCTTGTGCATCTTTGTTATGTAAAACAAGGGTCTTGTCGGTGTTTCTGTTTTGTTTTTTGGTTTTTTGTTTTTTTTTGTTTTTGTTTTTATCAAACATATTGCTAGATAGAAACATTATTAGTTTGAAACAAATTAGAATGGAGATAGCAATAGCAACTTGATTGACTGTGTTAGATTTTGAAAAAATCTGCTGTGAACGAAACGATTTACTTCCGATATGTATAACATATTATATATATATTGTATTGGGGGCTACTCAATCTAAGGGCCCTCGTAGGGGCATTGTACAAGTTACATTAACAAGCATTATTTTATTATACAATTGAGAAAAGAGAAGAAAAAAAAATCAACAATACAAAACATGTACATATGCAGTATTCAGTTTACGTTTCTACGTATGCTCACGATTCAAAAATTCAAGTCTTCCAACAGACTCGCTCAAATTGATCATATTATTAAGTGTATATAGAGGGGAGGGTAATGACCTTGTTTTATAATTTGTTGTAATTAGAATAGAAATTTGGTTAAAATGATTCTATAATATAGAATTACTGTGTTTATTTCGAGCCTCATTTTTAACACTTCGGGTGTAAACAGTTTGATGGACTTGAGGAAAACCATGTACTGCCCAGTTTTGTCGTATTGGGATTAACATGCACTGAATAGTTTAATGGGGTTGACATGTACGGTACAGTTTTGTGGGATTAAGATGATCGTACACTGTACATTTGGTGAGGTTGGAATCAATTAACATATACTGTGCAGCTTCATATCATGTATGTTACTTCCACCAATCGGTGAATACACATGTACATGCAGGGTGCACTAGAATATTTCTTTTTACCAGAAACATATCACAAAATACAATAGTGTGCCTTATGCAAGTACAGGATACCATCTGAGCATTTCCCCTAGCGCCGATTCGTCATTGGTTAAAACACCTTTTAAGAATTGGGGTGATTTTTCGATCACGTACCTGAACAACAAGTAAAGTCTAATGAACATTATTTTGTTGTTGTAACAACAAATGAAATGATAAGAAATGAATCTTACATTTTTTTCGGGTGATGTGCAGGTTATCACCGACATTTTGGACTGTAAAACTTTTCGTCAATGGGCTCGCTTCGCGCATTGATGTAGAATTACCGTCCAAATTCGGTGATACCTGCATCGCCCGAAAAAATGTATGATTAATTTCTTATTTTCTTTCATATTTGTTCACAAATTTTCGTGTGTCATACTAAGCCTGGATTTGATCGATCCTGTAGTATTCCTTATTCTACAGAATCTGCGCAATGTATATATAATTTATTTGAATGAAACATTGCAATATCAATTTTCCAAAAACACGCAAGAAAAAAAAATAAACAAAACCTAAGCAAATAAATAAACAAATACCACATACCTATCTAAAGTGAGCAATTCGTTTAGATTGGGATTTGTGAGGTGTTGTGTTCGATCTCATCATGGATCTTTATCTTGAAAGATTTTCCCGCAATATTCGTCATATAGTTAGATGAAAATCGTCATTACAATACACACAGGTATGTGGGCGATACGTTTAGTGTTAGTGATAATGACAGTGCAGGAAATCATTCTTGAAGAGGTTTTTTTTTTATTAGGAAATGTTGAAAACTACAGTATTTGCACCCCCCCCCTTCCCTCACACACAAAACAAAACATAAGGTGGATGTTGTACAGTCATACCACACATTGAATACATATTCAGATTTGTGCTTTATTAGTGTTTTTTTCTTGATGCATATTGTTTGTTCTTTGGATTGTTTTTTTTTAATTGCAATGGCACCAACAACTATATAGAGTCGACGTCATCACATACATTGATCAGCTAAGAAGTAATTGTCATTCTTGGCTAGGTTGTCTGAGTTGTATTTTTGTGAATCGGGGATCTTCCTAGTTTTAAGGGTGTATAGTGTATAAGTTTAAAGTTTTGCAAAGTCTACAATCGTCATTAATAAAGGACAATTTTTCAACCAACATGATGTATTCTGTTGTTAATTACTACCAAGAAAAATAACAAAGCTACGGACAGGAAAAAACGGTTTTACTTGATGTTTATAAAAATGGAGAGCATAAAATTAGAGTCGTTCACAAAACTGTTATTGACATTTAAAAGCAATCCTCAAAGGTAGAATAATATTTGGGTTTTAATAAGTGCAGCCGATGAAAGAGCAACGCCTTACACAGAATTACAGAACACTTGATCAAAGGTTCCATCCATCCCCCACGCCCATTCATATAACACTAATGGGGCTGTAAATCCATTAGTGCAATCACAAGATAAATCCTTAAACTTGATTGGATAACGTCCTCTGCCTATAAGTGATAAGTGCTTCCGGTTTTTGATAAGTGCCCGGCACTATCACGCCGGTGCCGGACTATGAAAATTTTACTTTATAAGAGTTATCTTTCGTCGATAAAACAGTGAATTGAATAAATGATGAATACTGTCAAATGTTAATTGCACCCTGAGTTAACTTCAGCAACAAATGAACTGTTACCGTCATGTTTATGAAGCAATATCTTTTTTTGACGGTTGTTTATAAATTATAATACAATTGTTACACTAATATGTTATCAATTATTTAAATGTATAGAAGGTAAATCAAAAACACAAAGTGATTTTTTTTATTTTGCATGGTAATTTTGTGAATGGCACAGTTTAAATTCATTAAATTCAGAAACCTTTTGGATGACACAGAAATGATTATTGTACATGTAAACATGTGTGCACTAACCCTAAGGTGGGGTTTTATGCTTTGGTGGTGTTGCTTTGTAAAGTTGTAAGTGATGCACTAAACCCATTTAATGACTGTTAGGTGGGCACTATGCATCATCGGTGTTTGCTTTTGAAAGGCTAAATAGTGCCCTCGGCTACCGCTCGGCCACTATTGCTTTCCAAAGCAACACCATTGAGAGCATAAGTGCACACCGCTAAACCAGTCATTAATAGGTAAATAATTCATCAAGAAAACATAGCAAACCTTTTGAGCCACTCAAATTTTGAAGAACTTTATATAGTTAGGAAAATTGAAATGCATTTAACATTATTTAGTTTCTGTAGAAAAATATTTTGGACAATTTAAGAATATGGACCATTTCCTTAGATCTAGATTCTGCGTATAAAGTTACTATTGTCGAAAATGACCCAAAAGTTGGCAATAATGAAGCGTAAAACTATTCAATAAAGTGCTTTGAAAGGATTCATTCTTGATAAATTTCAATTTTCATAAAATATACTTGGAATCTCCTTTATCAGTTTAAATTCTCCCAGGTGGAATTTTAAATTTTTTTCCCGAACGAGTAAATGCGCTAGGGTTCGACAGTCACGAGTAACGGAAGTTTAAAAGTTTTGTATATAAAGGATAACATGAAATACAAGCTTATCACAGTTCATAACGAAAACAATGAACACCGATTGCTTTGTTAATCACCTAGGTCTGTCTTTGTATCATGCCGGTATTAGTCTGAGGCAATACATTCAGAGTAAATAGCGGAGGGTGATTAGAGACGAGGTATGATGGACCACTGGGTGGTCATAATTTAATTCAATTCTTATTTTCTTACATCCATCCAGGTACGTTCTCATATTCTTTTTCTCTTTAAGTTCATGTTATGAATACATGTACCCACTATAGTATCGATTTTTGCCAATGCTCGTGTTTTTATTTTTATTATAGGGTTTATTCTAGGATATTATTTTTATTTTTTAAACTTGTCATTTGTCTTTCGTGTTTAAACTTTTAAAATTTAAATATTACAAATGTTGTCTCCAAGTAACACATTTTATATGCTGACTCCAATAGGCGTTTTTAATTCTCTGTCCAGTTCTGAAAAAACGACTGCTTTATAAATAATTCTTTAGTAATAATAATGATCCATTATACATTTCATAGGATGGGAATTTTACTGAAACCTGTGATTTACAAGCACAATGTTTTAGGGTAACGTAGGATCTAGACTGTAACCATTATAAAAGCATTCGTTCGAGAGCTACAATTGGGGGCTCTGTTTACCATGCAAGTGCTTGTTCTTGTCCTAACAATATACCGGACTTTGTCTATTCTTTTATTGACAATACCCCCCTGGTTTCCAGTGTTTGCAACGTTCATCTATTTTCCTTCGTTTGAGATTTTTCGAGATTAAATTTGGCTTTGCATTAAGAATTTTTGTCGAGTTTCATTGATTTGTTGAGGAAGAAATCAATAATTAGTTAATTCCATCTTAAATCCGTAATAAGGTGCCCTTGATTATCCATATTAGCCTAAAAATCTTGCCTACATCAAGGTTTTTACATTATTTTTTGTTGTTACTATTTTTACTTTTTGTTACAATAAGGACGCCCATTGGGAAATAGAGTATCAGTGCTTTCAATGGGGAATCCTTAGATGTAAATTTCATGATACATGTTTGTATTTCATTTTTTGTTAATTTTTATACTTTATAAATATATGTTTTTTAGTCTTATAAATTGCAAAAATTTATTTTTTCTGCAAGTTTGAATTTGGTATTTTTCATTATTCAGGTTGTCATTTTTTAAATGTGCTTATTAAATATCTATCTATCTAGCCTGTATCATTGATTTTTACCCTTAATAAATATGTCTATCTATTTATCTAATTTTCACCAATTCTGTGATTTACAAAATGTACTTTTATTTATTAAAAAAACATATTTTATTACATACTAAAAATAGTACATTTATCAATCATAACTTAGGGTGTTATAACCAAAACGCGAGGATGCGCGTAACCGACCTGCATGCTGATGGGGACTTGGAGCAGATTGTTCCGAGTGGGAGGCTTTATTCACTGCATGGAACCCTGTACTACTGTAAATGAAGGCTTTATGGGAAATCAAAGGTATCGTTATTCAAAATCTGATTTTATTTCATTCCTAACAATGCTCATGATTAGACCGTGTTTTTTTGTTTATTTATGAACTTGACAATCGAAGTATAAGGGCGTGTTCGTGAGCGCCCCAGTTCCATGAACTGCTATATAAACATTTGTATACATGTACTCGTAGCTTTAAACGGCATATAATCTCGTTAATATTATTACGTGATCAACGAAATGATAAGTCGTGCAAACGAGATAATATATCGTCGTGCGAGACGGACAGAAAATGCGCCATACGAACGAGATAATATCTCATG
>CAJDSM010034902.1:13251-24002 GCA_903981925.1 Ostrea lurida | reverse complement strand
GAAAAAAGACGAGAGTCTGTACAACAAGCATGCACTTACCATTGCTAGAATTTATAGATCCTTTGCCTTTCATCATAAAATCAAGACGTGTATTGTTTATAGCAAATGCGTGGGTCCCCTTCCCCTATAAGGTTTATTCTGTTTAAAAACATGTAGTGCTGTATACTGTTGTTGAGGGAAAGGGAATGCAAGAGATCACATCTTACGATAATATATATAGCATGTAAAATCAGATGGCAAATAAGTTGATGTTACACCTGGGTTATCAACAGTCTCGTTTATAGTCACCATATCGCAAATTCTTAGGTGGTTATAGCGATCTTATCTGCACATACAATGTAATTATTAAAACATGATTGTGATGTAACTTTTTGTTTGGATGTCCATTCTATAGTTATTGTTTGCTAATCAATAAACTGTCCATTAAGTTACCTGTAAGTGTCTATTTTGAAAAATGTCCATTCTTTTAAGAATGGACGTTTTTTCAATCAGAATGGACAGTTACAACAAACAGAATGGACAGTGCCAGGTAAAGATTGGAATGTACCCAAGGGGGAAACAACAAATACATGAAATGCAACTTTTAATTTACATTTCAAAACTTGAACCTCAAAGAAGACATTGCCAGATTGATTTTAATTCACTAGTGGTATTTCCAGTCTCTGGTACTTGTCATTTTTTCTTCTCTCCCTGCATTTTTGTCACTTCATTTAAACATTCCATGAATATCACCCATTTTCAATATATCTTGTAACTTGTAAATCCAAATGATAATGGGCCAATATTTTTTCTGTTTTCTACATCAAATTTCAACAATGGTATATCCTACTTGCCTTTCTCGTTTTCTTTGATAGTCCGACGGTTCTTCGAATGCAGTAACTTGTTTAATTCCCTCTTGATTTAAGCAAAAGCTCTTTAAGGAAAATTCCCTTGCTTAAAAAGCGCTCAAATTTTTTCAATATCCTGACTAGCATTCGTAAGTTCCTCATCAGAATGTCCGAAAATGAAACCATCTTCATGTCGAAAGTTTGTCTTATTTTGTGTTTTTTCAAATACTCGTATATGTTGCTACAGCGTCATGTGGATAATTGCAATATTACACAAAAGATACTAATAAGAGATACCAGAAGACAACATAGCTCACCGGGAAACAGCACTCTACTTAACAATAGTCTATCCCATTCATTCAAAAGATTAATAATAATAACCTTTCCTCAATCCAGAATGCACATATTAGACAAAGCTAGTTTTCATTGTAGTCATTCATTAATATTTTTTTTTTTTTTTGAAAAAATAATCAAAGTCCAATGTCATTAGGTTCTAAAGTTGTATTCATGAATGACCTGCTCATAAAGCACCTACAAAATAATATCAAACACCTACCCCTTCTCCCATTTCAAACAAGATGTACATGTGTTTGCGAAACACAATTCCCCTGGATTCCACATGCCATTGTAAGGGGTTTGTCAAAAGGATTGCGCATGTGAAATATCTATCACTTACCATTCAAAGGTTACATTTGTATATGGCCAATGGTAAAACTTTTGAAAAGTATGTCAAGGTCAGGAGGTCAAACATTTTAGCACCAGTTCAAAGGGCTTCTCATGAGGAATACACATGAGAAATATGAAAGCCTTATCACTTACCAAAAGTTGTGGCCATTGTTAAAGTTTTCCCTGCAGACAAACAGATAGGCCAAAAACTATATACCCCCTGAATCTCTGATTCAAATATAGCTGAGGTTGAAAGTTTTTGAAAAGTAAGTCAAAGTCTTGGTACCAAGAAATATGTATTATCATGAAACATCTCAAAGCCCTGTTTCCCTTTGGTTCATATTAAGGATTAATATAATTTAAAGAAGTACATGTAGCTTAGATCAAAGTTCAAAATAAACGTTACAAGACAAAAGTCTTGATACCAAATGGAAGACCTAGTCATGAGGTATCTACATCTCTACTACTATCAAATGAAAATATACATGTAGGGCCAAGTTTAATGGGGTTTTCCCTCAACACTTGGATTATAACAATAGGTCTTCAGCACAGGCACCTATGTAAATTATGATGTCTTCATACAATTTTAGTCTTGATACAAGTTTTTAATATGGAGCCCAGTTCTCTGTTGTACAAGGTCCATTATAGATATAAGATTTAACTTAGTAGTGGCCTTGGACAAAAGGGATCAGATGAACATCGATGTGCATCTAACAAGTATAAAGTGTGAAAGATCCCACATTCTCCAGTCCTCTTTTGCACAATACTCGGAGACACTGTCTGGCCTGATTGTGTCCTAAATATTACTGCCCTGCCATTGTATATTGGTGAAGATGCTCAGGCTAGGAATTTACCTTCAGTTATGTTTAATATGGATGAAACATTTCTGTGATTGTTTTAAACACCTAAGACAGTTTTTCTACTTCCAACAGAGCAATGTAGTCAAGCAACCAAGTCTTGATTCTTATTTTTCATATATTCGGTATAGAAATAAATCTTAAGAGTCAATGAAATAAGATAAATGATCATTTGTATTCCATTTTGGAAATATTGCGATACATATCGCAGTACATTTAAAATATCGCAATATCTCGTATATACCGCAATGTGAATATTTCACCCGATACACAGCCCTAATATGCATGTTGTGTATCAGACTACTAAGTATGAAGTCCTGTTATCATTTATACTCCTAAACCTGTCTGGTAGTGACTTATACAAACTGACCGGCTGGGTGCTCAAGTCTGTGTGGTAGCATTCCCTAGTTATCTGTTGCACAAATTGAGATGTGCTAAACAATATGTTCCTCCTTCTATCAAGAGAAGGATTACACTTTCTTTTCCTTCCATCCAAAAGTTTCCTTAGGGATATCAGATTGTTAGAATGACTGATTGTGATAAGTCTTCATAAATTAATTCTAATGGTGAAAAATATTTATAAATTGAGCTCTACTCCATCAATGCTTCATCAATGAATTCAGACAGACTTTCACACAAGTTTCAAATACAATTATTCTTTAGTAAACACAAATGTGAAATGAACTTGACATATATAGTTTAATAATAACACAGCTCAGTTTTCACAATGCCTGTGAAATAAATTGTGTAAAATGTTTAAAGTTTCTGTTTTATAAGTATAGTCCTTCTGGAGTACCCTCGTTCTTTCGGTATAACACGTTTTCTTTCGCCGATTTAAAGTCGTCGTTTGTAACTTTCATTCTTCTCTCTCGAAGAGCTAGCAACCCAGCCTCTGTGCATATAGCCTGTAATTATAGAGATAATGGGGAATAACAGCAATAATCAACAATGAAAAATCACAATTCATTCTGCAAATAAGCAAAATTCAGCAGATCTGTTTGAAATAAAATGTCATACAAAGACTCTCTCTTACTTAAGCAGTGCTCCAAGTTGTGCGTAAAACAGTCCCATTTGCAACCAGAATATTGATTTTGCGACTAGAAATTATAACTTAGTGGTAAGTCTTCAAGGGAAGACGTGTGCCTGCCTACTTCTACTTTCATTTGAAAAATTACTTCATCATTTAAAGTATCATCATGGCAAAAAAGAATATAATTATAATTTGTTGTCAGAATTCAGTTTTGTTCAAGTTTACCAGAATGACAAGGCATATTCTAACATGATGATAGATGAAAGATGAGATATTGTTATGAGATGCCATTTGTGAGATTCTATCTGAAATAAAGACATATTAATTTCAAGGTTCTCTGGCCCTCAGTCATTACTTTGTGACAAATTTGTTTATGTCAAAAAATTTAAGTTGCGTCAAACAGGAAATGGACATGCGGCAGATTGGAAACTGCGTTACACGATACAGTTGTCCAATACTGATGCTCTGTGCCAAATATCAGGAAGCTTGGCTTATGTGGTTTCTGAGAAAAATGTGACAGAAAAATTTTGTGACGCCGACGCAGAACGACAGCCCAGATGCAGGACGCCAGACAACTAAAGTGATCCCTATATGTCGCCTCCGCTAACACAGGCAGGCGACACAATTAAGTCACATTTTCACGAGTGGAGAAAATTTGGACCTCCATTAAAATTTTATGATCAGGATCAAAAGTTTGAATAATATTTTAATAAAGATGGCAAGGAAACGAGATTTATTGATTGACTGTTTATGTTTAATTTCCCACTCTAGAATATCTAACTCATGGAAACATCACCATTGCCGGTGTGAAGAGGTGCAAAATGTAGGCTTCTTTCCGGATCTTACAACCTCTGAGCAGGGATGGATCATTACAGTGCCACACGTATGTGCCGTGACACAGGGCCTTGTATTTTGCATTTTTATTCTAAGTACCGCCCTATTTAATAGTCCTTAATGACAAGCAAGTGTACTGAAGATTAATTCTACTCGGACCTCCCTGGGATTACAAATGAAGTCGGCATTTCGGATTTTTTAGTCGGGAAAAGCTTTAGCCCCAAAGTGTACTACATGTAGGAGGGATGGCCCAATGCAATTGTTAGAATCCACCAGTTTTACAGCACATTTCTTTTCAATTAAGTAATACAAACATAACCCAAATACTGATATTACTTTTTTACTGAAAAATTTGTAAATTTTATCTACAAAATCTTTCACTGTGGCGAGAAGAAAGTTTATAAATGGCGACTAAAAATTTTTAAATGGCGACCAGAAATATTTCTAGGTTGCTATTTAGTGACCTGACAGCAGATGTGACTTGGAGCACTGTTAAGGGTGTCTTTGGAATTTCTGAGGACAAAGTGTGAAAGCCATTTACAAAATGGGAGGAGAAACAGAAATTTTGCGACTAATAGACAATATAGTCAGAACTATATCTAAAGTCTCAACACTGAAACTATTTTACATCTAGTTTGCAATTACTTGTCATAATCTCCGAATATATTTTGAACAAGGAAAGTCGGGCATAGCTTTGACACTAATTCCTACCTTGATATCTGCACCAGAGAGATCATCCTTGGCCATAACATAATCATCAATATTGACATCCTCTGCTAAAGTCATTCTGTTGGTGTGAATGGTGAAGATTCTCCTCTTGGTTTTCTCATCAGGGAGAGGGAATTCTATCCTCCGATCGATTCTTCCTGGTCGAATCAGAGCAGGGTCTAGCGTTTCAATTCTGTTTGTTGCCATGACCACCTACAAAACACCGATACTTAGAATTAACAATGAAACAACTGACTACATGGGGGTCTCGATGCATAGCTTAAAAATACTGCATATGCACATTTAAGCTTGGTTCACATCCTAGTTCCTTTACTACTGATGTAGGATTGTAGATTTCTAATGGCATTAAGTCATCAAATTCCCTATTTATCCATCACCGTTCACAATAAAATTTCTAACTTGCATCAGCTCTGTACTAAATCTTAAATACTCCACAGTAAGTACAAGTGACAAACCTTCACATCTCCTCTGGAATCAAAACCATCAAGCTGGTTGAGAAGTTCTAACATGGTCCTCTGAATTTCTCTCTCACCTCCGGAGTTTGAGTCGTACCTGTAATGGAATCATAAATTTCATGTTAAGATTTACAGACAAAATACTGTTTGCCATCAGATGACATATAAATGTTGCAATATTTAAGTACCGTTTTGTTCCCACAGCATCTATTTCATCAATAAAGACAATAGATGGAGCATGTTCCTCTGCTACTCGGAACAATTCTCGGACTAATTTTGGACCATCACCCTAAAATGGAGAAATATGCATTTATTAACGCACCAAAGGCATTATTACAATGGTGGTCTCATTTCAATCACAAGAGCCGTGGTTTGAACAAATCTAAATTTACATTGAGCAATGTATCTTTTACCCAAGATGCATTGTGTTTAATTTTAGCTGAAGTCCACTAACTTCTAGGAAAATTTGAAATGAAGTTAACCGTCATACATATTCACATACATTGACCAATAAACTTTAATACGATGTACACATTTAAGCCCTAAGTACTTGGGAGTTGGGACAAACTAAGACAACAGCTAAGTTTGCTGTAACTCAACACAACATTTTAACAATGAGAAGATTTTTTTTTTCATCGTTCCAACTGAAATTAATGCTAGTAAATTATGATAATTTTTTTTATAATTTGTCAGGAAGCTTGTATATCATACATGTACTGATGTATACCTCCTGTATCAAGAAAACTTCCAATTTTTAAACACGTATGACCATATTAACTGTACAAAGAGAAATAATTCTGTAAATATAAACATTAACTAACTTACCAAGTATTTCTGAATAAGTTCGGATCCGACAACTCGTAAAAAGGTCGCAGATGTCTGATTAGCCACTGCTTTGGCTAAAAGTGTTTTTCCTGCAAAATATATGTTCACTTACAGTGTATCTCTACAGCAAAGTAAGGAAAACTATTGCTACTTTAAAGATTGAATCCAGGTGAAAGATTAATCAATAATTTGTGTATCAATCGAATTTGGGCGATGGAACTGCCTATGCGAACTTACAGAGCAATGTCTCACTCCTCCATGTAATCAAATTGTTTTACACATTACAAGAATTCTCTAAAGGGAAATAACTCTGATACAATTCAAAACTTGCGTAATATACATTTTGTGCCAAATATATTGATAGTCTGTAAAATCCTAACTCATTTGTTAGAAATGTTGGTACATAAATCATTAAATTTTTCTAACCTGTCCCTGGGGGTCCATATAAAATAACACCTTTTGGAGGTTTAATTCCCATTTCTTCATAATATTCTGGATGTGTGAGTGGTAATTCTACAGATTCCTACACCAGCAAAAAAGAGAGAAAGCAAATAAAAACACAATCATAAGCTGTCAGGTTTAAATCTATACTAACTAGCAACATTAAATTTCAATTTGTTATGGGGGCTTCTTGGTGGACAGCCTTGAGGTTTTTAGTTCAGTTATACTCTTTCTGCCTGTCGTGTCTAATCAGTTTTTGCTCTAAAGTTCAATTACTAAACAGTGAATAAAATAATCTTTCATTATTTACTCCTGTGGGATAGGGAAATTCCACCTCTGACAAACGATTCGCAGTCTAGGACGAGGCTTTGCTTTGGAGTTGGATTACTGTACCTTGATTTCCTGAATCTGTTGGTCCAGTCCACCAATGTCTGCATATGTCTCCTGGGGAGCTTTCTCCAACTTCATGACTGTCACCATGGGGTCTGTGTCATCCCCTAGTACCCCCACCACGGCATGTACCTACACACAGATCAAACAGCTGTAAGCTTACATACAGAACCATCATCCAATAATCTGTAATCACCGTTGAACACGTTTACCAACCAAGTTTTCATAGTGAATTTTCATAAGAATATATTACTTCAGTTCACAGTTTTATGAAGGCACAAAAATTAATTTTTCCCTTGATAATTTACAGTTCATTTCATTTGTTTGTCATTTTAGACTGAAACTTCATAATGAGTACATGTACGATATACCTTGTGATTTACCATTTTTGACTGAAACTTCATAATGAGTATAATTTATGTATGATATACCTTGTGATTTATCATTTTAGACTGAAACTTCATAATGAGTATAATTTGTGTATGATATATACCTTGTGATTTACCATTTTAGACTGAAACTTTATAATGAGTATAATTTATGTATGATATACCTTGTGATTTAGCAGCACAGAACAGCCCGGCTCCAGTTGATCTTTGTCTACAAATGACAGGATGCTGACGTAGTGTTCACTCCCGACAGACGTGGAGACAATGGCGTGGTTATCATCGATGATCTCCTCCAGCGTCCCCACAGACATCGGAGATCCTCTCAGCTCATCCACCTTTGTTCTCTCTTCCTAATGAAAACAGATCAGAAAAAAAAATTCAAAAATTCATTTCAATAAGTCAAAACTTACATCTTTGCTGTTTGGTTTAAACCTGACTAACTTCACATCAATAACGTAAAATGAATACATTTCAGTTACACACTTGTACATCATAGAATACATTGTTCCTAACTATTTTTTGTATACTGTACCTCATGTTTCTCTTCCTGGGGTTTAAGCCTCTCCTGATTTCTGATGAATTCTTCCTCCATTAGCAGATAATCTTTGATCCTTTCTAATTTCAGAAGTTTGAGTCGGCATCGTGTGTGTGGTGTAACTAAAGATACAATGGAATTTTACTGATCACAGAAATAAGTCACCAATGTTATTACTGACAGTTACTTTATTATGTTCAGCCAAATGAATTTCTATTCTTTGAACAGCTATAGTCATTGTTTCTCTCGCAGGGTTCGACATTCGCACTCGTCACCTGCACCTCGCCATTTCCACCTTGATGTGAATTTGACGACCTGTTTGTTAACATAGCTCGCCCAAATGACAACCTGGTGACGAGTTTGGATTGCAGATAATTTCTATTTAGTTGAAATAAGAATACAAATGGAAATATGTGAAAAGAATTAAATACAATTTCCTATTTAAAAACTGAAAAAAGAAGTGCAATAGATTAGAAAATAATACATTTGAAGCTCTGTTTGTTTCGTATTTTTGTTTGGGCAACCTGAAATCCGTTCGGGCAACCTAAGATCAGTATTTCGGTTGCCCGAATGGCGAGTCAAAATTATGACGAGTGTCGAACCCTGTCTCGTATACTCAGATAATACTCTGGATATCTTGACTTGGCAAGTGAGAACTTAATGTTAGTCCTAGTTCCTTTAAAACACTACCAGGGTAATAGGGTACACCTACGAGGCCATTCAAAATATAGTAGAAAATGTCTGTATTTTCAAATTATTTGTAAGAAATTCAAAGTCAACACATTATCTTATGTTAAAACATTTATTCTATGAATGTATGAATTTTCATCACTTTTGATTTAATGGAACTGGTGTGTATTAAAATTTAAAACCAGCACTGTTTGTCATCACGGAGCAACGATAACGTTAAACCATAACGTCACGGTAATGTATTTCACAGTTTCTCAAAATAAATAATTCTATACATCTCACTCGAAGCTGTAGCGCCTTACCAACTCATTAAAAAATAGCTGTATAGTACTTGACATCTAGTTGGTTAACAATTGTTCGAATAGTGTAAGTTCAAGTTCGTCGGACTTTTCAATATTTCTACCTTGTTACTCTGCTTAAATTACAATAGGAAAACCTGAGTTATGAAGTCTTTCAACGTGATATTTCGCTATCTCCTAGGCTGCCATTCATTCTGTACAGATTTTTACCTCTCAAAAACCCATATGCCATTTATAAAGAATTGCAGGCCTGTCTTTTAACATATTTTCTTCTTTGTCTAGCATATCAAAGTTTGTATCGGGGGTTTTCTGACGGCAACAAAAATGCTATAGCTACTCGCTGCTCTGATACGTCATGTGACGTCAACTTTCTTTGCATTTTTGTAAAGGACTACTTCACCTCTATAAGCGATTTCCGGTCAACAAAGCTTTGTATTGCGTCAAAATTTAAATTGTGAAAAGAGGTAACAATTCTTTGATTTAAGCATCTAAATTATTTTTCATTATAGTGCAATTGTCAGAGATATGACTTTAAACATTGTACATTGTATTGTTTGTATAGTACCAAAATCCGATGTGCTCCATGACCCATTTTCACAGTTTTAAATCTGAAATAACTTTAAGTATTGAAAATATTAGAAGTTGTTAATTAGAATTATTGGATTCATGGTTAAAACATATCTACCAAATTTGTTATAATATGACTTAAATAAAATAGTTATGACAAAAATCTACGTATTTTTTGAACGGCCCTCGTAGAAACTGATTTCTGTTTATTCCATTATCAAACTGGGCTGTATGTAGTAGCAACCCGCGGCGATCACGAGATAGTTAAGAATCGGACAAAATGTAGCACACTTCATTTAAATGACTTTCAGATTTACATTTCCCTATTTCAAATATAATAAAACTCAGTTCGTTTGAAAGGGAAAAGATTAAACTTTTATATATCTGCATATTTTTATGTTTATTTGTTGGTAAAAGTGTGTTTTGAAGCGGTAAGTCAATACACACAGGTAATATCGATAGTTGCAGCGTAGCAAGTTGTCCGTGCGTTGTGCGCAGTGAGGGGTTTTGTAAATATAAATGCGGGTATTTAAATATGCATGAATATGCATGAAATTTTCCAACCAATCGCATCAAAGATTTCCCTACAAGACAGAAGTTTGAAAGTTCTCTCTGGCCTCAGTAGTTTGGGAGATACAACGCACCAAAGTTTATGCCGTCTTGCATAAAAAGTTTGCGGTAAGCATTTTACTTATATATATTTCAAAGTACACTTTCCAAAGTTTCTTTTGGTGTAACTTTCGATTTTGTTCATTCGCGTTCATGCACCCGCATTTTGACCTAAATGTCAATTTCATTCATAAAATTTAATGTAGGGTACACATTGGCTATAACTGCTGTGTATTGGCTAGCACAATTCGATACGATATGCAAAGTCCCGATATCCGATTATTGGATCTAATCAACATATTAAGTGTTTTTAGTTTTTTTTTTCACTTTTTTCAAAAATTACAGCAACGCTTTGTTGAGTCCATCACGGAAGAGAAAGCAAAAGAAAAATAATAGCTGAGGTCTCGTAATGAATACTTAATATAATTTCAAAGCTTGTGTTATCTTTTCAAAAAAAGTAATGTTCTGACATTTTCGGGCCCTAATTGCCGTAACATGTTCCTGCGGAATTGAAACCGCTTTCGAATGCTACAGATGTTGCCGGTAAAATAGCACACGTGTTTAATTGTTGGTCGTTCAAAGAATAAATATCATGAAATTGAGGACTG